>CM021103.1:453833422-453891407 GCA_007115665.2 Sequoiadendron giganteum | reverse complement strand
TACATTTAGCTAACATTGCCAACTATAAACGGCAAATGATGCATTCACAATGCACATTGCGAGGACGCTTCAGCAAAGGACGCAGCAGAGAATATCTAAAGAAGCACAGACATTGATTGAGGAATATGGGTATTGGCTCATCCAATTCCCGAAATTCACATATATTAGGCTGCAGGGGTTCACTTCGTATCCGTATTGGTTACCACGATACCCCACTAATCACATAGTAATGCTTGAGGTATCTAGGCAATTGATTGCCTACGATAAGATTCAGAAAAGGAAAAAGAAGGGTGGGCTTGATTTCCCTATCACCATGGGAAATTCCATTGAGGTGTGTCCCTCTTTGCAGGCAGCCCGAGAGGCAGAGGACGAGCCGCAATCTTATCATTTGTCATATCACACAGGCAGGCAGGATTTCGATCCTTACGGGAACATCCGGATGGTACAGAACGTTGAATACCGGCACAGAGCTCATCTGGAGGACTTCTGGGCAAATGTGCAAAGGGATGAGGCCGAGATAAGAAGGAGGATGTTTTACTTCCTCTCAAGTTGATTAGAGAATGTGAGATTATTCCGCCTCCTACCGTGGAGGGAGGATACAATCTATGCAACCCGACTATGGTTCGCTTAGGATACTCCGTCCTACCACTGATTGGTCCGAAATGAGATCATGGACTTGGACACTTTTCTATCCCGGTGATGACTTTTACCAGGACTTGGGTCAACAGACATGTATGCAGACTTAAGAGCAAGTCGATCGCCCTTACTTATAGCTTGATGGGTGACCCAAGGCCATTATCGGTAAAAAGAGGGAAACAAATTGCTCAGACATCGAGGGCACAAGTGGAAGTGCCAACCCAACCGATACCATTGAGGATAGAACAAGCATCACCCGTGCACTCACAAACTCAGTCTTCGAGTTTGAGAGTGGTTTCATTATTTGCCGATCAGAGGGCAGGATCAGAGGAAGAGCAGGGACTTGAGGAGGTAGATCAGCTCCAACGCCGTGAATCACTTAGCGTCAGCCATCCAGGGCGGCCAACATGAGGAGGAAGAGGAAACAATGGCCGACACCCATTTTCGGCAGATGTTGGACACAGCTTTGGAAGAAGAAGAAAACACAGAACAGGGGACCCAAGGGTCGGGAGATACCCAGCTTATAGAGGAGGATGAGCCTGAGCAGACTAGTGCAAGAAGAGAGGAAGCGCACGAGATGGAGGCAACAGAAGAACAGCCCCTTGTCATTTGTAATCCACAGCAGACAGTGCCTGATTGGCTTTCCGACAGAATGAGGAGAGAACCCGAGGATGATACGGATCCAGCCATTGAGATGGAAGAGTTCCTCAAGAGGATCAGTGCGCCACCAGAGAAGAAAAGGGCCCGAAAGTTTTCAAAGATCTCGACTGACGAGTCAGGCTCTCGCACGCTTCAGGTGGCTATTCGGAGGGAAGATTGTGATCGAACTGAGGAGAGGCCTGAAAATTACGTGATCACCACAGTAGAGTTGGGTCGTCCTACGGGAGCCCAAGTTATCGAGGAGTTCGATAACTCCTATCAGGCATTGAAGGATCAGTTGCTCCGCACGGAGGGGAAGTATAAAAAATTGAAGAAGGAGCACAAAACCTGATAGGATACGCGGTAAAATCTTAGCACGCCCAGTGAACCAAACAAAACCTGCCAGCTGGAACGCATCGTGAGTTCGGCGAGTCAGTTGTTGCCTTAGAGGATTTGAAGAAAATGGAAACGGAGGCAGACAAGTGGGTTAGCCGTGTTCATACTGAGACAGGGAAATTCATGGAGGACCTCGCCGATGCTTATCGACAGGCCTCAAGCATTTTGGCACGGATGGATATAGTAGATCAGGCCTGGGGTGATACTCGCATCTATCAAGCGAAGACTGTACTTCGTTTGGGTGCTTTGATGCATATACCTCTAGAAACCTTGGTGGATGGAGGTGTAATTCAGAGAGGTGATAGGTATGATTTCACCAGTTGGTACTCCTCGGTGGTCACAGGCCGTGGATTTCACGACGCAGCAAGGGCAGATTCAGCTAAAGTGAGGAAAGCAATGGGCAACATCTTGGGGGGAGTCCTCAATACATTAGAAGCCATATTTGCTAGAAAGTTGGTCCCAGAGGAGATAACTGCTGATGGCTTGAAAAGTAGACTGCCTCCATTCTTCTCAGCTGCGAGGTCACTTGTCCTGGATGACTTTGAGAATGTCTCCACGTTCTCTAGTATAATTCAGCATACCCAGGACGCCTTAGTGACATGGAGGAAATCTTACACCAGATACGGACAGACGGTAGCAGTCTTGGAGTTCCAGCTCAACCATATTCCACCGATCTCTGCACAGGAGGTTGAAGCAGTATTGGCCCGGTTGATCGAGTTTGCTATCCGGGAGAAGGCCAGTGGGAACGCGCTGCTTGATGAGGATCTTCTTGATGATGGTAGTGGGCATTAATTGCTCATTATGATTCCTGCAGGGGAGTGGAGAATATTCTGTGCATTCATTGCCCACTCCTCTCTGTGGCGGTTTTTAGGGCAGAAACCCTAATTAGGGCATAGGTGGCTCGATCTGAGCCCTTCATTGTAATTTGATCTAAACCGTCCACTGATTTGGACTTATTATAAAAGGGGCATCCCCCCTCATTTGTAAATCAATTAGATAGAGATTGGAATTGGAATTGGATCAGAGCTAGAGAGTAGAAGGCATATAGCATTTAGCTTAGAAGTTAGCTTTAGATTGAGGAGGGAAGAAAACTTTCATTTGAAAGTTTTGTAAAAGGTTGTTGTGAACACTTTTCATAATATAAAGAGTTTCATTGATTGGTGATTTCTTCTTTGTTATGAGTAGCTAGCAAGGCCATTTCGTCTTTCCAATTCAAGGTAGATAGAGTAAAATAGATTTTTATTTCATGCAAGTAGTTGTTAATTGTGGAGTGTGGCGTTGTGATTTGAGCATATCTTCTTCATCCATACCACTAGCGGGCTTACTGATGGTAAGTTCGCCTTGCATGGTCAACTGGAGTATCAGCACTTAACTTCGATTATGGTTCATATGTTTGTATGTGTCGTATTGACGGTATGAACATGTTGCGTCATAGTTTGAACACTTTTCTCATCCTTTGAAGATTGCACCAACTTTGTCGGAGTTGTTCGAAAGGAGACAAAGCAAAGTTTGGTTTGAAGATTGTTTAAGTCGATCCTCGTCCTCCACCCTTTAGAAGTAGATTTGTAGAATCCCTATCCCTATCCCCTTTAAATTATGCATTTTCCGAGTTAGTCTAGATACCAGAACAATATTGCCAAATCATTCATGTCCTAATTGCTTCACAGAGTCGAACAACTACGTAAGTCCCCTTGAAATAACTAGCAAAACACATCAACCAACTGAGTCTATTCGCGATAAAAGGAACCTTGGAGTCGAACACATGAACTTTCAAGCAATCTTAGCATGTGGGACACTTTGATCAAGAGAGAATAGAGTGACCGTTGGGCAACTTTATTCTGTGCTGGCGCTGTCATAAAAAGCACGTCAACAACACCAATCTGCACAAATCATTTCTTTTAGGAGGCACCAACCTCTTTTACAAAATATCACCTTCGGGATGTTCCTTCTTCATTGGATGATGGACATGATTTTCAACTCAAATCTGATTATAATTTCTTCACAAACCTGCATATATTTTCCTTCATAAATCTGCACATATTTCCTTCACAAATCTGATTATATTTCCTTTACAATTCTTCTCCAACATTGTTCAAAACAAAATTGAAATATTCTTCATAATTTTCTGCTTTTGGACTGCTCTAGATATGCTCTTCTTCTTTTAGAAAATTCTTCACAAATCTGAGTATATTTCCTTCAGAAATTTGCTCCAACATTCTCCAAATTTTTATTTTATTTTTTTTGATAAAAAGGGGTAAAATTTTTATTGAAACTTAGAACAAAGCATTACATCAAAGCATAGGGCTAAAGCCCGAAGGAACCGAAAAGAACAATCCAGACAGGGCAAGAGACAAAATCAACCAGCATCAGCTCCATCCTCAGCAAGAACCCTCTCCAAGTCCAAACAGAGCTCATGGGGGATCTGTTCCCATTCTTCAATCTTCCAGCCATCCAAATGCTTAGAAGCCCATTTGGCCAGGCAATCTTCTGTCCTATTCCACTCCCTTGGAATATGGACAAATGATACCATCTCCATCAAAGTGCCAATCTGCAAAATCTGCTGCACCGTCATCGCCAACTGCCAGCTAACATCATACACCTTTTGCTTATTAAGCAAGTTGATCAGAACCTGAGAATCCGATTCACAAATAACCCGACACCACCCCAACGTGTAGGCCCTTTCCAAAGCGTAGAGGATTGCCAATCCTTCCATAAGGTTGATAGTTTGCAAACCTTTATGGATAGAAAAGAGGAAAACCACCGAACTAGACAAGTCCCTGCCAACCCCACCAACTCTAGCAGGTCCTAGATTTCCCTGAGAAGAGCCATCAGTATTGACCTTCAACGTGCCAACTGGAGGGGGCTACCAGTTCCCCAATCTTTGAACTCGCTGCCTCACTTGCCTTCCTCTCTTACAACAAGCAGAGGTCGAGGATAACCCGTGGATACCCAACCTAGCCACCATCTCCGCATCCCTCTTCTCCAGCAGCGACACCACATCTCCCTTAGTTTCAATCGTCTCATGAATCATACTTAGGATTCTGAACCACACCTGCTGAATCCGCAAGTTTTCACCTCTAAAAATCCTCCCGTTCCTTTCCAACCAAACTTGCCACAATAAAAAAATAGGCCCAACATGCCACGCATCCTGCAAAAAGGGGGCCAACGAGGGAGGTCTTTCTAAGCTTGTCCAGAAACCCACCAAGGAGGAGGCATGAACATAGGGGATTTTCCAAACTCCCCACCAAGAATGCCAAAGCTACAAAGTAAAAGGACACTGGAAAAAAAAATGAGAAGAATCCTCCTCACCTACCCCACAAAGAACACACCTAGAGGGTCCCTGAAACCCTCGCTTTTGAATATTATCCCATGTCAAACACTTGTTCCAAGCCAAAGTCCATGTGAAGCAATTACACTTCGGCCAAGAAAAATTATTCCACACCTTCTTCCACCAAGGAACTTCCACCCCCTCGATCCTTTGAGAGAGCAACCTCTGGTAACCAGAAGCAACAATATAAGTACCTTTTGGGTTGGGAGACCACGAAAGAACATCCTTATCCAGGGAACTGCACTGTTTGCTAGAAAGAATATTATGAAGCACCGCACACTCCTCTTCCATGCCCACCACCGACCACTCATCGGGATTCTTCCACCTTGCTCTCATGAGCTGCCCATGAAAAGAAAACAACTTAAAGTCACTCACCCTCGACCAGCCAACATCACAGAATCTCCGGAACAAGGTCGACAAGTTAGGAAACTGAAAAATAATGGGAGGGTAGCCATCCCAAGAATCATACCAAAACTGAACCTCTAATAATATAGTGCATCGAAGCATCTAATAATATAGTGCATCGAAGCATCCATTCTTGCGCCAATTTTCATGATTCTTTTCCACAATCATTTCTATATTTACCACTACTTTCTGGATCAACAACCCTCACATGTCATAGGGACTAGGTGCCTTGAACCCCTTCCTTGCAATGGTTAATGTTGTGACCAAATTCTCCCAATATGGGCTTCTTGACATGTTGAATCAAAAGTGGTTATAGTACCAAAATTCTCACAAGCCATGCTTTGTCATGCTTCTCGTTGTCCCATTTTGTTCCTTAAAGCAAATGCTACAAAATTGGTGTCTTTTGTGGAATGAAAGATCCTTGACTGCATTCAGCTAGAGCTTGATGAAGTGGAGTGGTTGCACATTCGTGGACCAAGAGAGGAGCCCACAATCTCTTTGTATTTGCCTCTGATTTCTAATTGAGATTCCTCACTGTTGTAATGACTGTGGTTGTCCTCATCTCCCATACAACCTCCAACTCAATGCTAAGACACAATTTGATGTTGTAGCCAACATTCCATGCAAGGTGGTATTTTAGGCAATTGATGCCTCCATTCACCTTCAATCCACAATAGTTGCAAATAGTCAATTCCAAGGTTGGTTTTGGTATTCCATGCTTCCAAGTGACATACATGTTGCCAACATTCTGGTTTCTATTTCTTGATGCAATTGCATACAAAGTGCAAACCTTGGCATTCAAAATGAATTGTTGTAGTTTGCAAACCCTTGCATTGAATGAAATATAAAAAAATGAACCTTGGTATTGAAGAAATAAAGAACAAACAAATTTAAAATTGCTGCAAAACCCTAGCTAGCAAAATAAAGCATTTCTCGATGTTTGGAAGAACTCAGAAATGTAAAACAAAACTGAAAAAACTAGGAAAAAGAATACTTGAAAGATCTTTAAAAATCTCTTAAATCTTGCTTCCACAATTGGCTAAAATTGCTATAAGGAAAGCTCAAAGGAAAATGATCACTGTGTGAATGAGAAGGGATGTTTAGATGGCTTAGAAAAGCCAAAAAACTTGCATTTTTCCCCTGTTTCCATGTGCAGACTACATGGGTGAGTCTTAAATGTGGACTCAACAAGTAACCATGACTGTGAGTACTTGCTATGAGCTATGCTGCAAAAAATGCAGGAACTCACTTGTGAGTGCTCTATGTTTTTTTAATCTATGAAATAAGCAAGAGTGTATTTAATATTTATACATTGTAGAGGTGGTGAAATTTCCCCTGCCTCATTTGATATGCAAACTAATCCCATGTAGGAATAATATAGGGAAATATTACTTCCAAAATTATGAATATTAAGAACTATACTATTACAAGCTACATGGCAATGCACAACCTATTACAAATTTGTAATGCCACAAAAAAATGATAGTAAAATAGAAGTGTTTTGTTATTATTTATTCATTTTTGGATGGGATCCTACTGTGTGTAGACATGGCCTTGCCATGCTAAAGAAATAAATCAAATTAACTTCTAATGGTCTGTTTTAGGATAGGCTCCAAATCACCATGTAGGCAACACGAGAATACATGCATCACAAATTTCTCTCTATAAATATTATTAATACAATTTTGAGTTTTATTACACACAATACATACACAAATGAATACATGGAAAATAACATCTAACAATGGTTTTATTGTGATAATGTAAAATGTTAATATACTTTCCATCTTTTTGCATTAGTTATAAGAAAAAATACAATAAAGAGGGTTTTCATCTTTGCTAATTAATTCTTAAGGTTTTCAAATTGTTTTTGATGATTGATCTTTCTATTTGCACTAAAATCAGGAGGTGGTTTGCGAGAATCTGTAAGGGCTACTGAGTTGAGCAATCTCCTTGGTGTGCACATTAAGTCATACCAGGTACAAAGTAATGAATTTTTTATTTATATTTCTTTTCAGTAATTTATATCTATGCCCTTATTTATTGTTTTTGCATTAGTTGTTTATCTAACGATTGATGTTCTCTATATGTATTCCTTTTTTTGATGATATTGTTTTTATCCATATTTCAAAATCTACAAAATTATACAACCTCATGAGAAAGGTCTTCTTTTCTCCTTTGTTACTATTCCCATTACACAAGTTTACATATTTATATACTTTCCAATGTTAATCTTAGATCCACTATCTAATTTTCTATCTATGTTCAAAACTATTCGAGATAAAATGTACAAGTATTAGGCAAAGCTATGATCTTTGAAGGATATTACTTAAGGAGTCTTGCAATTAATTTCTACATACAAGCTAAAATTTACAAGGGCTTGACGTAGCATTGACACGGGTTGTGACAATAACCTTTTGAGCATAGCCTTTAGTGCTTTTAGAGTGCCAAAGGATCAATCTTGGCTCCCCACGACAATAGAAGGAGAGGCAAATCAATATTGCTATTAAAAGTTGTGTTATAAACTGTTTGCAAAGGCCATTTTCCTATGCAATCTGATGTTAACTTTATTTGTCAAGATGAAAAAGCTTCAATTGAAGGTAATTAGGTGAATTTCCCATTGCAAGATTTGCTTTCTTCTATCTTTGTCCCCAACAAAGTAACCAAAATTTGTTAGCATTTTAATGTCTTTTGCAAGACAACACAAATTGGAACAGTGTAAGAGGGTAAACTTCTCTTCAAGTTAGGAGGGGAAGGTTTGTGTGATCTAAATTAAACCAAACAATAAGCTAAATTAACCTTAGACACCAAACTATAGACAAGATATTCAAATATCAACACTCTACAATTTTCTTTTAGGGGATTTGCATTAATGAAATGACTACTTGCCTATGTTTTTGTCTTAGATACTGTAATGTTCCTTACTTGATCCTGTCTTGGACTGGTTTGGGTAAAGGTTGGAATGTGGCCAAATGACTCTTCTAAGATAGTGTAATGTCCTCGATTTAGCCCTACGCTCTACAATTGGATTTAGACTATTTCCAGAAACTCGTAGGCTAAGCAGAATGAGAACACTTACTATTTATAGTAAGTCATGATACTACTCAATTGGCATACAGATGTGGTTTCAACAAACTTACTATTTATAGCAATATGCTATTTTTGGTAAGTATATTTATAGCAGTATCACTCTAGCAGCAACTCAATCTTTTGCAGTTCAGTTTGGCTTTCTGTTGAGTTGAAGTGAATTTACTATTTTTGGCAGTGGCTATTTTTAGTAAGTCTAATCTTGGCAGTATCATCATCTGCAGTTTAGCTCAGGTCATCATGCTATTTGTGGCAATCCTTCAGTTTCAGTATTGGTTTTGGTTTTGGTTATCTCCTTGGACTAAGTGTTATACTTAGTTAATTTCATGATTTTAAGTTGTACCCCCACACCTAGGAGTAATAACTTCATGTTGTTTTAAAGAGGGGACATTAAGGGGTCATGTTGAGCATTTAATGATTTATTAAATGTTTTATTGTTGCAAAGTAAAATGGACGCATAAAGGGAAGGGGATAATGTTTTATTATTTCACAATAAAGTGAATGGTTAAAGGTGCGTCTTTTGGGAAGTTGAAGTGATTCGACTTCTTGGAATTCAAAGTGTTTCATTTGCCTATTGAAACTTATATATTGCTGCATTGTGGAGAGCTGATTATGTTATGTTTTGGAAAGCAAAGTTATGCTGCTGGTTTGAAATCCAGAATCCGGCTAAGGGAGAGCTTAGCAATTCTATTCCACTCTTCGGGCCTGAAACTATGGTTCCCTAGATGATGGATCGAGAGTGTGCTTCATTCAGAAGTGCACATTGAGCCTCAATGTTGAAGATTCAGATGTTATTTCCAGATTTTATTGTCGCTGATTCAGTCATGGCTATAGGTGAAAATCATTAACAACTTTAAGGGTAATTTCTAATTTGGTTATGGGTATTTGTTCATCATAATCCTATGCTTGGGGCGACCCTTCCTACCAATTTGCAGATTTTAGTTTGGAGTCTTTGATTTTATATGTCAAAATCGCCCCTCAAGGAGGGCCGTACATTTCAACTTGCATGGGGATTTGTGCCATAAATAAATAAGGGTGTTTCTTCATCTCAGCAGGGGCGCATATCTTCTAGTTGATCATTGCACTTGGAATCACGTATTTCGGAGGTATTTTGATTGAGTTGTGAGCAATTTATGAATTTCTGTAGTTGCTGATATACATTTCCAGAATTACAGTTCCCTGATCAGAATTATAATCAATTGCTGTTTTCCATCTCTCTTCTTCTTTTCTCGTTATATTCTGACAGGGAGATAATGTATAAAAAGGTGCTTGAATATTGGTGAAATTGACATTGTAAATTGCAGCCTTCTCTTTTGTACAAGCTGCTAACAGTAGTACTGTTTCAGTTTTATTATTGCTGCTCTATTTAATTAATTTCACACTAAGCACCCTTGGATGGTTTATTGCCAGTGAGGACAATCTGTTTTGTAACCTCTTTCATACCCACTTCAAGTGGAGAATTCCCACGTTTCAGTGGATGCCTTCCGCAGCAGAAAAAGTCTTTAATGTCGTAATCTTTTCCCACCACTGTTTGGTGGTAGCGTGGAAAGTTCATTGGCTGGTTATCCGCCTTGTTGTTATTTCAATTCAGCAGTAGTACTCCACCATATATTAGCACCTCGCCTGCAAAAGGATCTTGAGTGCACATCCTTGGTGTCGAGTTTAATACTTCTCTTTCAGTATAATCTCGTACTTGTTGATTTAGTAGATCCTAGGGATCCTCTGACCATATGCTCGCCCCTCCTCCTTAAGTGGTTTTAGGGCGCATTCTTGGTTAGAGTTCTTTCATGTACGTTTTGGTTATGCTAACCTTAACGGGTGATTGATTCTATTGTAAATGTTTGTTTTAAAAATCAAAAAAATTGAGAGAGAATATTTCAGTGGTATCAGAGCCTGTTTTCGTGCCATCTTGTGAGTTTCAGCGTTTCAGTTATTAGATGAGAGTCAGAGAAGACCGATACTACATCCGTAAGCAGAACAAAGTTTAGTTTCAGCTTCAGAAGTTTTTGAAGTTGACACTTTTCAGAGGTTTGTGAAACCTTGTCTTGTCAGAATAAGGCATGACTAATGAAGAAGAGAGGAAATTGGCAGAGACTCTCTTTTTGGTTGGAAAGAGACTTGGCAAAGAATTTCAGTCAAGGAGAAATGAAGAGAATATTCTTCATTTGTTAGAACAATGTTTGAGAGAAGTGAAGCCATCACTTTGAAAGGAAATGCAGTTGGCATTAACTCCTGCAATTAATGTTTTGAATCAGCCCTATTGGTTGAGGCATCCAGATGGTGAAACTAAGCTGCTGATTTCTTCTTGTTTCATGGAAGTGATAAGAATTGTGGAGCCACAATTGCCCTATGATGAAGAAACTATGAAGACCATATTAAGTATGATTGTGGAGAGTTTTCAAGATATGGATGAAACTGAGAGTGTTTTGTTTCCAAGAAGAGCTGCTATCCTGAAGACATTTTCAGAAATAAGAACTTGCATCCTTCTGATAGAATTGGGGATGGAAAATCAGATTTACCATTTGTTTGATTATCTATTCACTTCGACTTGGAGTGAGCAGGAAGAGGGGGTGTTTGCAACTGTTAAAAATGTTCTAATTGACACCATCAAAGAAGCTGATACTCTTCCTGAAAGTGTTCAAGTCCTTCTTAAAAATGCCTTTGAACAAGAAGAGCAGATTTCCCCAACTGCTGATTTGTTAGTCAAAGAAATTTTCAGTCATTGTGAAAAAAAATTAAAGCCATGTTAGAAGAAGACTGTTGAGGACAAAGAGGAGATCTCTGAAGCTGAAGAGGAGGATGAAAGTTGGAACCCCTTTGAAGACATTGCAAAAGTTCAATGGGTATCGACGGATTTGCACTCATCTGAGCATTCTGTAGAAGAATGTAATGTGTCAGTGGAAGCTTTGAAGACTAGTGAGGTACTCTTGTTTTCTACAGAGGAGAACAGTGAGTTGACTTGTGTGAAGAAGCCTCATGTTGAAGATTCAAAGAAATAACTTTTGGAAACAAAAGTTGAAACAAAGATGCAAGAAGAGGCCATAAGTGCAGATTCAAATGAAGGAGAAGTTCGGTTAGTTGAAGATATGTGTTCAACCAGCGAATTGCTTTTTCACAATTCCAAAGAATGCTGGTTTGAAAGTCATTTCAAGGAGGAGAAGAAGAAAGAGGAAGCTGAAGTCACTTCCCATTTCAAAGCTGATTTGATCAATTCTCTTGAATCAAGTGTAGAAGACAACATGGAAGGTGAAGCTTCTAGTAGTTATAAGGCAGATTTCTCTTTACTTGAAAACAAGCTAAGGCAAAAAGCTAAGGAATTGAAAGGCA
Source organism: Sequoiadendron giganteum (assembly GCA_007115665.2). Lineage (NCBI taxonomy): Eukaryota > Viridiplantae > Streptophyta > Pinopsida > Cupressales > Cupressaceae > Sequoiadendron > Sequoiadendron giganteum. Next base: position 453,879,589 of record CM021103.1, on the reverse strand, counting down.
CTATGGATGCAATGATGAAGAGTGTCCATCACATGCGAGACAAGTTGGGAAGTGCAGCTCAAACGATTTTTGAAATCTTTGTCCATCAAAGCTGTCCTACAACATCTCAGCCATCATATGAAGATTGCAGTTCAAGCTCACAAATTGCTGAAAATGGAATTCAAGTTTTGTCAGAGCTTGATGAATTGCATCGGCATGTTGAAAATTTGATTTGTGTTGTGCCTAGAGGAGAGGATGTATGTTGCATTTCCATTGTTGATATGAAGTTCATTAAGTTTGCCTTGGAGAAAATCAAATCAAGTCTTTTGCACATCATTTGTGTTAAAGACAAAGTGGCCAAAATTGCCGACAAGGCATTGGAGTGTAACGAGCTCAACAAAGCCAAGTTGCAAGAAGTGCATGAGACTCTAATTGAAGTAGAGAATCATATTTCTGCTGTACATTATTCATGGGAGCAAGAAAACAAAAGAAGAGCTGAGGAGCTTCAGGTAATTCTTGATGAGCTTGATCTCATACAAGAAACATATGAATTGGAATGCTGTCCTGAGAAACCGAAGTATTCAAACTCTCATCAACAAGTTTTTTGGGCTTTTGACAATTTGTTGTATGAAGAAGGTGCTAATAAGGTTTATGTAAATCCTCTTTTTGATATTGATGAAGGAATTTCTTCAGAGATTACTGAAGGAGGGAATTTGAGTTTGTCTTTCAGTGTTAGAGAGTTGATACGAGAGTTGCATGAAGTTGAATCTACTGCTGCTCCTACTGCACCCACTCAGCAAGAATTGGTAACTCTTGGAACACAAAGAAATGAAGACACTCTTATTGCTCATCAACAAAGAGTTGATGGTCATGATGATGAAGGTTTTATTTATTTTTTGATGAGGATGCTTGTGAGACTCTTATCAGATTTTAGTTCATCACCATCTTCTCTTAGAGTGATAGATTTCAGAATTGTACTTGATGAAGGGTTCATGGAATCTTTCCGGCAATATATGATAGAAGATTTTGGGTTCCATTTCTTCAACGAACATAGGTTTGTTGATTACTTCTTGGAGTTTCAAAAAGTGTTTATTCAGATGGAACGAGAGAATCAAATGATTCATGTGAGAACAATTCTTCGTTTCAGAAATGGTACTACATTGTTGATAGTATGGGATCTTGGCATTACTTGGCAAAAAGATAATATTGAAAATTCTAAGAGGGATAAACTAGCACATTGTTTTCAAAATGTTGTTGAGATCATCAGCTCTTGTATTGGGACTTGTCTCCAATTGAAAGTTAGAATTTGGGATCCCAAGTATTTTCTAATGAAGAATGGTAAGCATAAAAAGAAGGTTGGTTGGAGAGATAAGTGTAAAAATTTCAGTTCTATGATTGTTGCTACCTTCTTTTCCTGTTATTGGATTTTTATTTCTGATCATAAATTGGTGTTCTTGGATGGAAATATGATTGGAAGATGGTTTGTGGTGGCATTGGGACCTTTATTGAAGAAGCCACCCGCCTTGTTCATGAGCAACTATGCCAATTTTAATGAGAAATTCTTTTGTTGCAGCTGCTACAGATTGTTAGGGATGCTATTTTTCATAAATTAGATTTCAAATTGTCTAAATCAGACCTGTTAGTTGGTTGATATTTCCATTTTCTGACCTTCCAGTCTACTGCTAGGACTGATTTTGAGCCTCAAATGAGAAAAGGATTGTTATAGTGTAGCCATAATTCATGTATGGGATGTTCTCTAATGTTCAATAGTGGCCTTCTCTGTGTTTTCTCCTATACCAGTGTTTAGGGTAGTAAGTTAGAAACTGATTTGGTCCACCAATTGGAGACTCATGAGGTGAAATTTGTAAGATTTTCATGGAGTCATCTCAGTTATATCAGTTTTTTTCAAAAAAGGCATTATACATCTTCATAGATTTTTGAGGATGTGATGGGGGATCTCTTGCAAGGAGTTGCTCTTTCCTTTGCAAGAAGTGTTGGAAGAGTCACATATGTTGTCATGACTCTGCTTGGTGCTATGAGGAGTTATGATATGGAACATGCTTTTGAATTGAGGAAATTATTTGCCTTACTGCTCATGAATATGTTAGATTGTGGTCTTGTTGTTTTTGACTCCTCAGAGTTTTTAGGACATGAGATGCTGCAAGTTATTTCTTACATCAGTTCTTCTAGGTCTATCAGTTTGGGTCTCAGATATGGTGACTCTTCGGGGTTACAAGGAGGGTTAGTGCAGATTTGGAGTGTTGGTAATTCTTGTGTGATCAAAGTGATGTAGCATCAGCATGGTGGGTTCTCTTAGAGATGGATTTGGGACCCCGGGATCCTACTTGGCATAGTATGGATCAAATAGTTTCCTTGGAGTGTGGATACATTGCTTGAGGACAAACAATTTTGGGAAGGGCAGACTGTAATGTGCCCGATTTAGCCCTACACTCTACAATTGGATTTAGCCTATTTCCAAAAACTCGTAGGCTAAGCAGAATGGGAACACTTACTATTTATAGTAAGTCATGATACTGCTCAGTTGGCATACAGATGTGGTTTTGGCAAACTTACTATTTATAGCAATATGCTATTTTTGGTAAGTATATTTATAGCAGTATCACTCTAGCAACAACTCAATCTTTTGCAGTTCAGTTTGGCTTTCTGTTGAGTTAAAGTGAACTTACTATTTTTGGCAGTGGCTATTTTTAGTAAGTCTAATCTTGGCAGTATCATCATCTGCAGTTCAGCTTAGGTCATCATGCTATTTGTGGCAATCCTTTAGTTTCAGTATTGGCTTTGGTTTTTGTTATTTCTTTGGACTAAGTGTTATACTTAGTTAATTTCATGATTTTAAGTTGTACCCCCACGCCTAGGAGTAATAACTTCATGTTGTTTTAAAGAGGGGACATTAAGGGGTCATGTTGAGCATTTAATGATTTATTAAATGTTTTATTGTTGCAAAGTAAAATGGACGCATAAAGGGAAGGGGATAATGTTTTATTATTTCACAATAAAGTGAATGGTTAAAGGTGCGTCTCTTGGGAAGTTGAAGTGATTCGACTTCTTGGAATTCAAAGTGTTTCATTTGCCCATTGAAACTTATATATTGCTGCATTGTGGAGAGCTGATATGTTATGTTTTGGAAAGCAAAGTTATGCTGCTGGTTTGAAATCCAGAATCCGGCTAAGGGAGAGCTTAGCAATTCTATTCCACTCTTCGGGCCTGAAACTATGGTTCCCTAGATGATGGATCGAGAGTGTGCTTCATTCAGAAGTGCACATTGAGCCTCAATGTTGAAGATTCAGATGTTATTTCCAGATTTTATTGTTGCTGATTCAGTCATGGCTGTAGGTGAAAATCATTAACAGCTTTAAGGGTAATTTCTAATTTGGTTATGGGTATTTGTTCATCATAATCCTATGCTTGGGGCGACCCTTCCTACCAATTTGCAGATTTTAGTTTGGAGTCTTTGATTTTATATGTCAAAATCACCTTTCAAGGAGGGCCGTACATTTCAGCTTGCATGGGGATTTGTGCCATAAATAAATAAGGGTGTTTCTTCATCTCAGCAGGGGCGCATATCTTCTAGTTGATCATTGCACTTGGAATCACGCATTTCGGAGGTATTTTGATTGAGTTGTGAGCAATCTATGAATTTTTGTAGTTGCTGATATACATTTCCAGAATTACAGTTCGCTGATCAGAGTTAGAATCAATTGCTGTTTTCCATCTCTCTTCTTCTTTTCTCGTTATATTCTGACAGGGAGATAATGTATAACAAAGTGCTTGAATATTGGTGAAATTGACATTGTAAATTGCAGCCTTCTCTTTTATACAAGCTGTTAACAGTAGTACTGTTTCAGTTTTATTATTGCTGCTCTATTTAATTAATTTCACACTAAGCACCCCTGGATGGTTTACTACCAGTGAGGACAATTTGTTTTGTAACCTCTTTCATACCCACTTCAAGTGGAGAATTCCCATGTTTTAGTGGATGCTTGCCGCAGCAGAAGAAGTCTTTAATGTCGTAATCTTTTCCCCCCACTGTTTGGTGGTAGCATGGAAAGTTCATTGGCTGGTTATCGGCCTTGTTGTTATTTCAATTCAGCAGTAGTACTCCACTATATGTTAGCACCTCGCTTGCAAAAGGATCTTGAGTGCACATCTTTGGTGTCGAGTTTAATATTTCTCTTTCAGTATAATCTCGTACTTGTTGATTTAGTAGATCCTAGGGATCCTCTGACCATATGCTCGCTTCTCCTTCTTAAGTGGTTTTAGGGTGCATTCTTGGTTAGAATTCTTTCATGTACGTTTTGGTTATGCTAACCTTAACGGGTGATTGATTCTATTGTAAATGTTTGGTTTAAAAATCAAAAAAATTGAGAGAATATTTCAGATAGGGAGTGTAGATCTGATTTCTTGCAACCACAAAATGAGCCATATTCCACAAAAGGTAGATGTCCATTAGCATTAACAATTAAGCAATCATTTACATAAGTAAAACATGAAACATAGGAAAACATATGAAGGGTGGCAAAGGTGGATCCGCCTGTAGTCATGGTTCCTAGTACAGATGTTGTAATCTACAACCCTCCTTACTTGGCGACTTGTAATTGCATACTCTACCCGTATGGTAGATCTTCCCGAAGCCCTTGGCCAAGTTCGAGGGGTTGTAACCTACAACCTCCCACTCTAGGTGACTAGTAACTGCATACTCCACCTATGACACTTCTTTGGAAAACACATGACTCATTTGGGGGAAGCTAGCGAAGCTTATGTGCAGCCTAGGTTTGTTACCCATCCATAGCCCAACCCTCATCCTAGGCTCCTAGGGGCTAACCTTCGAAGGGTCTTAAGACACCACACTTCTTAGGCCCTTCCTCCCGAATGAGTTTACAGGCACTTAGCAGACAGATTAAAATTAGAGCAAATAGCAACACATGAGTAATGTAAACAACATCAAGTGAACTAGCCATAATCGTGTTTGTGATTAAACATATTTATTGCTACATTTTTTGGTCAATTATTCATCTCATTATTTTGTAAGTGTATTTGTCCTTAAAGATTGTAACCCGAATTTGCAAGCAGATTTGTTGATTAATCCAATTTGTTAGGTGAACTTAATTTGTGGATGATTCTATATTAAATTAAATTAAGCATCATGGTACTATTTTGTATGTGACTTAGTGGTGCATTCATTTTATTGCCTTAATCAGATAAACGAGTATATTATTAATTCATCATCTCATGATTACCCTTCTTGGAATGATTAACTGATTACTGAATTAATCGAAGTGGCTTGCTAACCGGTTCTACTTAATTGCCTGGGTTCTTATTTTCATTTATTTATTTACAGACATTTTTATCAATATTGTATTGCTATGCTTATCCTCACAACAAGTCGGCCCTTAGAATCCCGTATCCCTTCATCCTAAGGGATCAAGTATTCTTGCCTTGGCCCGTCTGGGCATACTGAATAGTGTTAGATATTTGAACATTCAAAAATCAAAGATATCTGGCAATGGGGGTTGACCTGGGTTTCTCATTGCTGGGAGAAACCCAATCCGCCTCGTTTATAAGTCAATATCATATACTTGTATTTACAATTTAGTTGATTTTGTTTATGGACATGAAAAGACTCAAGTGTCATGCTAGTAACGAGGTTACCTGGAGGCGGGGCCGAATTCCTTCTGCCGCATCCTTTCTTACGCGTTTCCTTCTCCTTATACTGGATTGATCATAGGATGAGGACAATTCATAAATATACCTAATCTACTTATGTTTATATTAAAGATTCATCATTACTTATAAGGCTTAATAATTGCTGCAGGTATCATTATTGTATAATCGTAAATAACATATATATATATATATATCATTACTTTTAATTGATTTCATTTTACAATAATTATTTTGGCATGGATGTATATTATATATATATATATATATATATATCATTACTATCTTGGCATGAATATATGTACATATATATTTTAATATTATTATATTTATCTTACAGCCATATGTTCGATTTGCAGTTATTATTATATTTTCCAGCCAGCCATGATATCTACCCCTGTCCTTATTCACAATTGATTCCCTTCCTAATGCCCCCTTTCTTGTTTGAAACTATCTACCGTTATACCTAGCACAATCCACCAAGAGACATGACCATTCGTTTGTGAAAGGGCATGGATGCATCTCTTAGTTTATTCACAAATCACACCCTTTTGTGTTTCACATGCTAATCGTTGTTTTGTCTTTGAATAAGACAAAGTAGCTTTTGTCTTTTATGAGTAATATAAATTGTTGTTTAAAAATACTTTCTTAGATAAGGGGATTGCTGTTAAGGATAAGAATCGATGGTATTTAGGTTTGTTTATTTATTACTAGGGCATAGTCATGTTTTATTAATAGTAGTGTCTTATGAATATTATTTCATATTGTTTTCTTGTGAATATTTTATTACTATGATATTTACAATCAATGATATTAATTATTCTATTCATAAGATGATTGCATTTTAATTATAATGGTATCATTATTTTTGTTTTGATATTTATATTATCTTATTTAGTTATTCATATTTCAACACTAAAATATAATACTGTTAAATTGCTAATATTTATATTTATATTTGTAAAATGTATTTGGTTATTTATTTATTTGTATTTTGATGCTTTATTTTTGTGCTAAAATCTAGGGGACATGACAGATACATGCACTAGACTGGTAAAATTCATGTCTTGGAAGCAAAATTTTACAATTTTGTAATGTCCCCTTCTCAAGCATAATCAGTTCAAGAACGATTGGCCCATTTTCTAAGTTTTCCTGTAGGCTAATTGATGAGCAAGGGAGAAATCCAACTTTCTTGGAGAGCACAAGATTGGTCAAGCAATGGTTCTGTTCATGGCAATGAGTTCAAATGGTCTTGGTAAGCCTCATGATGCTTTCAAACTACAATTTTGTAATGTCCCCTTCTCAAGCATAATCAGTTGAAGAACGATTGGCCTATTTTCTAAGTTTTCCTGTTGGCTAATTGATGAGCAAGGGAGAAATCCAACTTTCTTGGAGAGTACAAGATTGGTCAATATTGGTGTTTCAATTAGCACCTTTGGAGTGCTTATTGGAAACAGACAACTATGAACAGTGTGTAGTAATTGCTCTTCAAATTAGGAGGGGAAGCTCCCTCTTTTTGCTGATTTGTGCATAAAAAGTAAAGTAAACTAATGTTCCTATCTTTTTACTTAGCGGCAGGGCACAAGGGTGCATAAATCACAATGCGTTGCAACTAAGGTTTTCTCTAGTTTCTGCAGATCTTAACTACAACTAAGCTAACTTTTAATCTATCCTATCTCCTCAAGATAAACAAAGCAAGAGGGGTATAGGAGCAGGAATGGAATGGTTCGATCACTTAGACGAATTGTCTCTCAAAATACATCCGAAGGCTCTGAACTTCCAGATTTATGCCAAAATAGAATTCACACAAGTAATCTTCAAATGGTAGACTAGATCTTAGGATTCCCAAGGAGACGTAGTGCTCTTTTCAAGGTGTAGGCTAAAACATACACTACTAGAAACAACAAAGAATGATAATCCTACTCTCTAAATTCCCAAGGAGGCGCAATGCTCTTTCCGAGGTGTAGATCGAAAGATAGATTATTAAGAACAACATACAATGATATATCTTGAGACTTTTGGATCAAAGGCAAGGTAGCTCTCCTGATTTATTATCTCAATCTTCGATCAAAGGTTACACTTTGGGACAACAACTTGTGTCAAAGAGACAATCACACATGAAGCGATCAAACCAAGAATACATGAACATAGATTGAACACACCTATCTGAATAAAAAGAACGCAAGTTGTACTTTGCATTTTTTTATCACAAATACGATTCAAGAACATATACTAAATGAACAAAGTCGAAGGCTTTTGGGCTCAGTGTTTTGCTGCCGTGAGTAAATTTACAAAATAATGAGCAATAGAAGCTCAAAGGAGTAGGCAACCCTAAAATCTCCTTAAGTTAACAATGAGTTTTTGCCAATCTGCAAGATTTATTCCTATGTCTAAAAGTAGGTGACCTAGCAGTTAACTGGAAAATCTACTTCAGTTAACTGATTCTAAACTAAAACATAACTCCAATATACAAAGGTGTCTCCAAAATAGACATGCATAATTTGTGGGACAATGAGTTAACTTGGAAAGGGGCATCAAGTTAACTGTTTGTCATAAATGCTATCTTGGAGGGGTAGGACGTCCTAACTGAGAGTTTACACCTAATCAACTCAAGCTATCAATTCTTCTAACCAGTTGTTAACTTCCTTTGCATTTGGACAACTGATGCTTCGCAGGATGATGATGTGTCGCCGTAGCATCTCCTCGCCACTCGCAATTTTCTCTTGGTATTCAATATTCTTTACAGTTGCATCATCCAACCTTGTTGACATGACTGTGATTTGACTTAACTTGCAGCCAGCAGGGTCACCGCAAAAACTGCTACGAATGAGGTCTTGAAACTTTGTTTGCACGTCACCGAGACTCACGTAGTCACCATCTTTACGTTTGATACTAGCAAGGAATTGATTAGTAACTTTGGCAGCTCTATAACTAGAGTGATGACCTCTAGTTCTCTTGTAGCTTTGTGCTTCTGACGCTTTTCTTGATTTTTATCAATAGAAGAGTGTTGTATGATGAAATCGTGAAGTTTGACTGCAAACATTCTAGCTGTGAAAAATACTCATGAACTCGCTTGCATATCCAGAGTTCCAATGGTATTCAACCCTCTAAACTGGCTTTGAAAGGCTATCAGATATACGAGGTATGAAAGCGTGTGGACTTTTGAGTATCTATGCCTATCAATTTGTCCAAAGTGACTTCTGGGTGTGTCCGATGTAGGTCAATGTCAACTGTTTTCAGGAAATCATGGAGTAAGACTGTTTTGGTCTTGTATTCAACCTGAGAGAGTTGCATTATGAAAAAAATAACTGTTGACTGTAAACATGACACTATTCGGACATCTTTTCTGTTGCGGCTAAAAATAGCTTTGCCGGGGGTAACTTTTACAAAAAATTCTGAGACATGGGTTTTGTTGAGAATATCTTTTTAAGCAAACCCAAAGTGTCAGAAATTCGAAAAAGTGAAATTTTCTATGACATGCAAGAGCCCTTTGGTGGCAGAGGTAGCGAGGCAACAAAAACTTATTTTTTCTGGAAAAATCTAACACATGGGTTTTGTTGGCGCTTCAAAGCTAAACAAACCTAGTTTGTATATTTTTCGAAATTGTGACTTTTTTCGGAAACCCTAAAAAAGGGGGCAGTGAGGCAACTTTTCCTGGACAAATCTGGCACGTGGGTTTTATGGCCAATGCTATGCTGATCATACCTAGAAGGCCAGATCTGTGAATAACTGTCGTTTCCTTAGACATGCAAGAAGATCTAAGACAAGAATAAAAGAAAAAATGAGGGGAGAAGCTAGAAGTTATATGCTGTTGCCTTTGAAAATGATGTCTGAAGATGAAATCATGTGAAAGGCGTCCCTCTATGCAACCTGAGATTGGAAAAATGAAGAACGCTGAGAAAGGCTTCCGTTAGATCTTCAAATGGCTCTCAAGAGAAAAATATCTGTTCTTGAGCTCTTCAACCTGCAAAGAAATAATGAAGAATGGATGCTTAGATGCTTTGATATGTCAATATGAGGTTGCTAGCATCAATTGGGCGTCCAAATCCTGATTGGGGAAATCACCTTTGTGATTGGTAGTTAACTGAAGCATTTCCACCTGATTTGGGACGTGTTGTGACCTTTTCACACATCACCCCATCCAAGATGGGGACCCCCCTAATTTTGCTCCATTTTGGTCTTTTGGCTTTGGTTCTCTCTGTCTCTGATCTTTTGCCCTTCCGGGGATGTCCCGTTTGACCTCAGTTGAAGTAATTGACAAATTTAGGGTTTCTATCCTTTAAGCCCGTTTGAGGTCAAAATTGAGTTGTTAAAAGTAAAATCCAAGTGCAGCAGCACATTCAAGAAGCTCAAGGCAGAATCCCCCTGAAATCCGACAACTTACTATTTTTAGTAAGTACCTAATTTGAGGCTTGTTCCTCAGGATTTCGGGATTCTAACTACTTCAGCACATTCAGGCAGCTTCAGGGTGCCTACACGGGAAATTTGAACGGATTCAGACAACTGGCTATTTTTAGCAGTTTAGCCTTCGGAGCTATTTTCAGGGCTTCAACATACAATTCTCCGATGAATGACGGGAGAATTGATTTGGGTTTTTCAAGACCTTCGCGATGGTGTAACATGCAAGCCGAGATGGTGACTTTCAGAGTACAGCCTTCCAAGGTTATTTTTAGGGTTTGCATGCAGGAATTTTTAACGCATGTCTGGATATTCCATGTGGGTTTTGCGAGAGCTTCGCAATGATATGACATGCAAGTGGAACGGATCAGTTTTCAGGGACTTACTATTTTTAGCCAGTGCCGGAACCATAGTTGAAAAACTCGGACTCGGCAATAACTCGGCAGACCCAATTTTTTTTAAAACTCGGGACTCGGCAAAAACTCGGGGAAAAACTCGGCAATAACTCGGCAAATTTATCGAACATTTGAAAATACACAATTTTTAAAAATATAGAACATATTACTGATTTCATCATATATAAGTCAAAATTAGAGTTCAATACATATCAATCATCAATGTATCAATTGATTTCATCACATATAAATCAAAATTAGAGTTTAAAACCTTAAAACATATCAATCATCAATGTATCATAGACCAAAAAACAAGTTCGACTTCTCAATACATATCAACTTCAAGTTTTTGTATCAATAAAAATTATCTATCCTAAATTTCTTCTACGACTGAAACTCAAAAGTTTTTGTCGCTGCTGTGTGGGTGGTATTGAAGTAGATGGTATAGCTGCAATGTCCTCAATAGAAGCCTCAACAGGTGCCCCAACAGGTGCCTCATCCATAGGGATAGGATCAAACTGCGTGTGTGAAGAAACAACCTCTATTGGCTGACCAAGCTCGCCTTCTTCCTCCTCATATGCTGCCACCTTTGCTTCCCATTCAGCTGCCTCTCCCTCCCTCTCCATCTCAGCAAACTCATCATCACTCATCCATGGTTCCACATTGACCTCATCAGGCTCAGCAATCCAATCTGAGTATGGATCAATGTCATCAAGGTCAAGTGCTTCATGTGAACTCAACCCTTGTACCTTCTTCTCATGTAACTGAAGGTTGTAGTGCACGTAGACAAGGTCATTCAAATGCTTTTGAGTCAACCGATTGTGCTTCTTTGTGTGAATGGCCTCAAAGACACTCTAGTTGCGCTCACAACCAGATGCACTACAAGGCTGAGATAAAATGCGAATGGCAACCTTTTGAAGATTAGGCGTTGTGGCACCATAATCTTGCCACCACAAATCTGCAAGGATAACAATTGCCATTTATAACTTAGTAAGGATTTAATAAAATTAAACATTAACATAATGTTATAAATAATAAAATAATATTAAACACATGAATTTGTTACCTGGCTGTAGAGTGTCTCTCCTACGAATGCAATCCTTGGAAGAAAACAATGGCCCTTCAGCCCTCTTATAGCTCTGTATCTCATCAAGTATGAGATCTCGAAGGTCATCATCACTAACCAATTTCTCAATACATGTATTGAGGCCAACTTGAACCTCTACATCTACTCTGAAAGTAGGAGAGAAATAAAACATGGGGTTCAAAAAATAGGCAGCTGCATGAATATGTTGGTGGAGTTGTCGGTTCCACCTCCGATCTATTATGCGCCATATAGGTTTATATTTGGTCTTGTTTGACCCATATAAATGTTGAATTGCCTCTTTGGCCTTATCCATGGCCTCATATAGATACCCCATGGGGCTTTTATCCCCATCCACCAATCGTAGAACTCTAACCAATGGTTCTGACACCTAAAATATAAAAAAATTAACAAAATCATCAAGCTGTAATATTAGAAAGCAAAAACATAAATCATCAATAAATGTTTGAAAACTTACTTTGATGATCTCCTCCATTTGTTTGGAAAATCTATCATCAAAAATGGTCTTCTTGACCTTATCTGCTTCAGGCTTCTTGGAATAAGGACTCTCAAGCCATTTTTCACTCACAAACATGCGCTTGAGGTTGGGCAATGTAGCTAAAATGCTTTGCAAGGTGAGGAAATTAGTGGCAAAGCGTGTGACTCCTGATCGCATGAGATCCTTACCATCAGTGTGCTCTCTCATGAGACTGAGGACCCATGTGTGATTGTAGATGTACTTTGTGATATTCCTTCCATCTTCAACCACATTCTTCACCCAACTTATTTTCCCTATGTCCTCAAGGAGCAAGTCAAGATAGTGGGCAGCACAAGGGCTCCAAGATAATGTAGGATGCCTCACCATTAGAAGTTTACCGGCTGCCACATATGCAGCTGCATTGTCGGTCACAATTTGAATTACATTTTGAACTCCCACTTCCATCACCACCTCATCCAACATGTTGCACAAGGTCTCTGCATTTTTTGTTTCATTGGAGGCATCAATTGATTTTAGAAATACCAATTGTCCCCCTGAAGCCACTAGAAAGTTGATGAGTGTCCTATTTCTGCCATTCGTCCACCCATCAGATATAATGGTGCAGCCATTCTTTTCCCAATTTCTCCTCTGTTCCTCCACTAGTTTGTATGTGTTTTGGACCTCATTCTGCAGTAATGGCCCACTCAACTCATAACGACTCGAGGCCTTGAACCCCTTACCTACCACAGTCAAAGCAGTGACCAACTCTTCCCAATAAGGACTAGAAGCAACATGGAATGGAATATTGTTGTAGTACCAAAATCTAGCACATGCCAACTTTGCCTCATTTTGCAAGTCTCTATTCCAAGAAGTACCTTCCAATGAAGGTTGTGCACCATGAGTATTACGTGGAACAAAAAAATTAGAATTGAGGCTGTCCACACTTCCAGTTCCTAATCCTCGTATCCGTGGCCCAAGAGAAGAAGAGCCTCCCATAGCCCTTTCTGACCCTGTAGAACTGAAATCTGCATATGGGGTTGCCATTGCCTCTGCTGCTCTCTTTTTACTTTCCTTCCTTTGGTCAAATGCTGCAAGGAGTGCTTTGGCCTCCATCTCAACCTCTACGGGTGCCTTTTTACATGGTGTAGCATCTCGACAAGGGATTCGTGCAAGGTGGTATTTCAGCCGGTTTATGCCACCAAAATAAGACTCAGTGCAATGGTTGCAAATAACCTCTCCTCACGCTGCACCTGGTGTTCCATGTTTCCAGCAAGGATCTCTTGGTTTGCCACCACTCTTTTTACTTGCAGAAGCCATATTCTTTTAGCAAATTATGAACGTAAACCTGGTAAAAGGAAGACAACATCGAAAATTAAAAACAAGGTAATCCATGATTCCATTTAAATTTTGAACTTTTTTTCATAATGCAGTTTCATAAAGAGATAAATTAATAACAATCATTCTCTTGTCATTTTATTATGGAAACAAAATTAATTTTCTTGCTTTGAAATGTAATATTTAATAATAATATTTACGTAGGAGGTTTCTTCCACAACGTGTCAAATTATGATATTGCTATCAGGATTCAACCGTGTAGTTTACGAGTCAAACTCATTGACCCATGATTCATGAGTAGTGGTTCACAAGAACCCATCTCTCATGATAATGAATGGTCCACTTAGCACTCATTGCATCTAGGTGATGCTCACAGAGGTGAAGCATTGGTCCCCTCCGGTTGAATCCTGATAGCAATATCATAATAATATTTTAATTAAATATTTTTTATTTATTGATTTATAAACATTAAAAGATTTATAAAAAAAATTTATATTATATATTTTATAGACGGAAGTATTTAAAACATTGAACTTTTTAAATTTATTTTATTTTTTAGAACTTATAATTTAATATATTTGTTAAAAAAAATATATTATATAAGAATCAACTTCAAGTATTTAAACTTTAAGTTTAATATTTTAAATTATAAGTTATAAAAATAAAATAAATTAAAAATTTTCTATTTTTTAAATACTTGAGTCTAATATAAAATATATATATATTTTTTACACATATATTAAATTATAAGTTTTAAAAATGAAATAAATTAAAAAAATTCAATTTTTTAAATGCTTACGTGACTACGTCTATAATATATAATATTTTAAAATGATATTCTTTAAACCTTTTAAATTTTTAATGTTCGATATTTTCAAATGAATAAATTAAAAAATAATTAATAAAAAACCTAGGGTCAACATGGTTAAATTTTTGCAAACTCAAAAAAAAAAAAATGAATTCGCGGGAAAAAAAAAATGCAAAATACCTACCTGTGTAAATCTTCTACCGCCGACGATTTTCTTCTCCTCGTGGCCTGTTCTTTCAAGTTTCTTTGGTTGCGTCGTTTTTCTAAGCGTCGCGTTTTCCTTCTGTGCGTCGCATTTCCCTGAAACTTTGCCCTCATTTTTTACTGCTCACGTTTTCCTTCGTGTTTTGCGTTTTGCGCTGACGGTTTGTGTCTTATATTCACAAAAAGATTAGGGCAAATGAAATGAAATTTAGTTGTATTTTTTAGGCACGTTTTCTGGCCGCGTTTTCGTCTGAGACACGCGATTTTTCGCTTTTTTTAATGATTTAATCGCTGCGAGTTTTTATCATTACTTGGTGGCGAGTTTTTAAGTGATTTACTTGCCTGGCTATTTTATGCGCGATTACTCGCGAGTTGTGCGAGTTTTAAGTGATTTTTTCATCTATGGCCGGAACATTGACCAGTTTTCTGGGTTTTTTGAGATCCCACGGGCATTGTGACACACAAACTCATCTGACATCCGGTTAATCACTTTTCGGACACTTACTACAAATAGCAGTGTCATCCCAGCAGCTACCCAACACCAGCAGTTGGGAGCAGTTAACAGCAATCAAGAACAGTCCAGAGCACATGCAAGTCAGATTAGGGTTTCCCTGCCATGTCTAAAAATGGATGAAGTAAAATATGCAGATGTCATAACGAAGCACGCCACCATGATCAGCATCTTTCAGGCTACCTACCGGCAAATTTTGAGCAAAATCGGAGGACTTACTATTTTTAGTAAGTCATCTCATGGCTAAAAATAGCGCGTCATCACTAGAAGCAAGTATGAACAGGTCTCTCACAGCATCAAAAGCAACTGGAACAAATTTCAAAGCAAACAGAGATACGGAAATTGATCAATTCTAGGGTTTGCTAAAAATAGCAAATGGCTAAAAATAGCATGTATTGTGCCAGATAAGGTGTGAACAGGATAGCAAAACCAAACGGAGGCACAACCACGTCAGCTCCAGTTCAGAACAGGGTGAAATGCAATGAAACCCTAATTTCTCAGAGTTTACTAAAAATAGAAAGTCAAGGTCACCTAGGGCGTTGGAAACTTATAAACGACAACTGACAGGCAAACACCCTCATATGTGCCCAGGAGGAATGAAAGATACAAAAATCTCTAAGTGTGAGATTTCCTTGAGCAAAGATGAAATGCGCCTTCAAGAGGCATAGAAATTCTTCTAAGGCAAGAAATTTTCCTCCCCTTACCCCTAAATGCGCCTAGGGAAGTTGAAAGGTCACCCAAGGCGTGGAAATATTGAAGAGTTATCAAAATTTTCCTAAGGCATCCTCAAATGCGCTCAAGAAAGGAGGTTGCACAGGCTAAATGCGCCAAGGGGAGGTGAAAAGTCACTATAGGCGTAATGTTTTCCCTCTCACCATAGCAAATGCGCCTAAGGCAAGGAAGTTGCCTAGCCAAAATGCGTCAAGAGGAGATGAAGAGCCACCACATGGGCGGAATTCCTTGTCCACATGCAAAATGCGCCTAAGGCAAGGAAGCTACATAGCTAATATGCGCTTAAGGAAGTTGAGGAGTCACTTGAAATAAGCGGAATTCCCTCTCACACTAGCATATGCGCCCAACATGGAAGTCCACAAGTCAAAATGCGCTTGAGGAAGGTGAAAGGACACCTAAGGTGTGGAAAGTTTTTCACATATGATGAATGCGCTCAAACATGGAAGTAGCCTAGCCCATATGCGCCAGAGGGAGGTGAAGAGTCAAGTCTAGGCGTGGGAATTCCTCATGACACCCTCATTTTCACCCTCAATTTCCTCTTCTCAATGGCATATGCGCCCAGGGTGAAAGTTAAAAACGTGGAGTGGTGAATGTGAAATGCGCTTGAAGGTGGAAGTCTATTATATGAAGTGCGCTCAAGGAAGGTGAAGGGTCACCAGGCGCCAAGGGGGGAAATAATGCTAAGGGGGCGTGATTTTTTAAAAAGACCAAGGATTAGATTTTTTCCTCTTCACTATATGAAATGCGCCTAGTGAGTGGGGACTTAAAAATGAAAATTGCTAAAGAAGTCTAGGCGTGAAAATTGCTAAGTGAGAAAAGAAAGTCTAGGCGTGGAATTGCCTAAGGAATAAAATGGAAGAATGACATGCTATATGTGCCCTTCAGAGATAAAATGATAAAATTTATATTTTTAAATAATTCCTAAGGTATTTTCTAGAGGGGAAAATGAAAAATACGTCTAGAGGATGATGCTAATTTCCAGAGTTATGAAAATCTTCAGAGGGAGAATTCTTAAAAAAAAAAATAAAATAAAGAAAATTTGCTAAGGCCAAGAAGCTTGAAATTGCAGGAGTGGAATACATCCGGAGGGGAAGAAATAAACATTAGCCATTTTTATTATTTTTAAATAATAAAAATTAAAAGTACGCCTTCGTCCGGATACACTTGAAAACGATGGATTCTGGAAAGATTTCTCTTCTGGGTATTAAACATTTGCAATTCAGAAGTGATTCAAGCTTACTCCACGCCATGTCCACATCGTTTTGATGGATATTTTGCCCAATGCCTATTTTAAATAAATTTTCTAAGGCAAATTTTAGGAATTTCTCTAAGGCAAACAAATGAACGAGAAGGATTTCGCCAGAGGTTTGGACTGGATAATTTTGCCAGAGCGAAGTGAGATCAAATGACTTAGCTAAACAATTCGAATTTGTTCAATGCAGTGAATGATTTAATATTTAAAAAAAAATCAAATGCGACGAGGCAAGCCTGTGCAGAGATGATGAACTCATAATTATAGAAGTTTGAGATTCCGATGCCTTAGATGACAAGTGTTGCAACTGGGAAAAAAGAGGGAAAATGAATTCGAAAATTTGCTAAGTATAGCCTCTACAGGAATTCGACCTGGCTATAAGATTTTAAAATCCTCTTCATTCCTCTCACCAGTTGCTGAATGCAAAAATATTGGATAAGTGGAAAGTACGAATTCTTGAAGAGGTTGCAGTTGCTGAGGAATTCGAAATTGTGAGAGAGCTAGAGGTTGCTAAGTATGAATTTGCAAAAGTGAAGTTGCTAAAGGAAGTGCGACTTAGCTTGCTGAGGCTGTAGTTGCTGAGAGGCACGAATTCCCAAGTTGCCAGTTGTTGCATTTGTTGAGAGGGTATGGCTTTGAAGAAGTTTCATTCGACTGCTGAAGTAAACAGAGTTAAGTCTGAAGTTGCTAAGAAATCTGAAGTTTAAAAAGGGCTGCATTTGCTGAAAGTTCGAATTTGTGAAGGCATTTACAAATTGCTGAAAGTACGTTTCTTCTAAAGAAGAAGTTCGAAATACGAGTTTGAGAAAGAGTTGCTGCAAATACAGAAATTTTGTAGTTGAGGCAAACAAGTGTTGAGGTTTGCAGCTGAAAGTGGCAGAAGTGTTGCAGCCTTTTTGTTTAAAAATCTGCTAACACCCTCAATGATGGTTGTTTTATTATCTTAAATTTTGCTTTCTAACTATCTTGCCTTTTTGTGGAATGGCTGAATCAAGCAGAAGAGCTATAGGCAAAAACAACCACACCGAGTCCAGACAGGCAATGATCAAGAAACAATACAAGTCATTCTTGCCAGAGTCAAAATTTTCATCAAAGCTCGGCAGGCTAGCTGACACAAACTTGGGCTCATTCAACCTGGAGGCATTCAGAAGAAGGATAATGGGGACTGGAGGCCATCACCCATCAGTGACTTCGCACAGTATTGTCAGAAGTGGACTATATGCAGCTGCCAACTTTCCGCCAGCTATCCGGTGCCCAGAACTCATCATGGAATGCGCCTACCACTACAATGCAGAACAAAGGACGGTCACTTCGCCAAATGGCAAGGTGCTGGCCAACCTGACACCTGAAGCAATCGGAGAGGCATTCGGGATTCCAGTCCATGAGAAGATGATCTACAAGACAAAAGAAAGAGCTGGAAAGATGTACTCATCCACCACAGACCGGTGTGCTGATTTGATAAATACTAGGTGGATGATTAAACCCAAGCCGACTCGCACAAAGTTGCCCAAGCAGATAGTCTCGGAGGATTTGAGGTAGGAGTTTGGTGATCTGATCATGATGTTAAGTAGAGTTGGAGGATGCCCCCAAGCGTTCATCTTTGAACCTTGGATGTTCTATTTTGTCAACTTGGTGTTAGAGGGAAAAGATTACATGGATTGGGCACTGATGATCAGTGATAGCATACATGAGCAGCTTCGTGGCGTGAGGAGAATGAAGACATTTTACATGGGCTCCTACCTTGTCTATATGCTGGCTCGCACGATGAGATACAGAGGGATCTCTTACAAGGAACCAATCGGTTGCGGTTCCCATCAGTTTAAAATATATGAGGCTTGTCCATAGTTGCATCTTACAAGCACAACTAATTACAAGAGGGTCAATGACGCCTTTACAATGCATATCACGAGGACCCTGCAACAAAGAACCCATCACAGAATATCCAGGGAAGCGCAAGAAATGATTGAGAAATTCGGATGTTGGTTTATCCAATTTCCAAAATTCACCTACATAAGGCTGCAAGGATTTTCCTCCTATCCATACAAATTGCCTTGGTATCCCACAAACAGGATAGTGATGCTGGAAGTATCTAGGCAACTGATTGCCTATGATAAGATTCAGAAAAAGAAGAAGAAAGGTGGACTTGGATTCCCAATTACCATGGGAAATTCAGATGAAATCTGCCCATCGCTGCAAGCAGCAAGAGGCAGAAGCGGAGCTCCAATTCTTCCACCTTTCCTATCACACTAGCAAGCATTACTACAATCCCCGCAGAAACATCAGGTGGATACTGACAGAAGAGTTTAGGCACAAGGTGCAGATCGAAGACTTTTGGGCAAGTGCAGTGGATGAGATCGAAGTCAGAAAGAGAATGTTCTCTTGGATACCGTTGGTGATGGTCAGGGAGTGTGAAATTATCCCAGTACCAGATGAGATTGAGGAAGACATAAACGTTGTACAGGCTGACTACGAGACGGTAAGAGATACGCCTCTGCCACTCCCAGATTGGTCTGAGCCAGAGATCACTGACTTGGATACACTTTGTATCCCAGTCTTGACATTTACACAGAGTTGGGTAGAGAGGCACGTCAGCCGACTCAAGGGAAGGTCAATTCCCCTCACTTACAATTTGATGGGAGACAATAGATTACCGGCAACTAATAAGAGGAGACGGAGTAATCCAACTCCAGAGCCTAGAGGAAAGGAGCTAGTTCGACCTGAGCCTGTGGTAGTTGAGGAGTCCATGCATACGCCATCTCGGGCACATTCTCCAAGCTTATAGGAGGTGTCGTTGTTTGTTGATCAGAGGGAGAGATTGGATGTAGAGCAGATGGTGCGAGTGGAGAGTCAGCCACCTCGTAGAGAATTAGTGGGCCAGAGCATCAACATGCCTTGAGAAGGTAACCCACAAGCAAATCAGCAAGAGACAGATGAGGGGACGACCACTGATACTCAGTTTCAACAGGAAATTGAGGCAGCTCTCGAGGGTGATGCTACTTCAGATCAGGATGCCCAGAGCTCAGGAGACACTAAGCCTATTGATGACGGTGAGCCTCGTTAGAACGATGACAGAGGAGAGGTTCATGAGGTAGAGGCTGAGGTGGGACATCCTTTTATTATATCAGACATGTGGCAGGAGGTGCCAGAATGGCTAAGGGATAGGATGAGGTGTGATCCTGTAGATGAGACCGATCCCACAGCCGAAATGGAGTTGTTACAGAGGATCAGTGCACCTCCAACAAAGAAAAAGGCTAGGAAGTTTTCCAAGATCTCAACAGATGAGGATGGATCCCGAACCTTGCATATGGCAGTGCCTCGGGTAGAATGCGATAGAGACGAGGTCGTTACTGAGAACTATGTTGTGACAACCATGGAACTAGGTCGCCCTACTGGAGCACAAGTGGTAGAGGAGTGCGATAATTCCTATCGAGCACTCAAGGATAGATTGTCCCATGTTGAGGGCAAATACAAAAAGTTGAAGGTAGAGCACAAGACACTGATTGGCTACGTGCAGCACTTGTCCCGTCCTTGTGGGCAAGAAAATCCGGCAATTGAGCTTCCGACTGAGTTTTCCAAGGAGTCAATCAGTGGGTTAGAAGATTTGAAGAGAATGGCACAACAGGCAGACAAGTGGGTTGCCAGTGTGCGTACAGAAACAAGAAAGTTCATGGAAGATCTTGCACATGCCTATGGGCAAGCTTCCGATATTATGGCTAGGGTGGAGGCAGTTAACCATGCTTGGGGTGAGGCTTGCATCTATCAGACGAGAGTTGTTCTCCGTTTAGGGGCTTTGATGAGCATACCTCAACACACTTTGGTTGAGGGAGGTGTTATCCAGCAGGGGGATAGATACGACTTCACTAGATGGTATTCTTCAGTAGTCACGGGCCGGGGATTCTACGATGCATCACAGGCAGATTCTGTCAGGGTCAGAAAGGCCATGACGAACATCTTAGATGGAATCCTCAGCACATTGGAGGCGATCTTTGCCAGGAGGTTGACTTCTGAAGGGTAACTGCAGATGGATTGAAGAACAGATTGACGCCATTCTTCTCTGAGGTGAAGACCTTCACACAGGATGATTTCGAGAACACAACCACGACCTCCAGTATCATACAGAACACCCAGGATGCCCTTGTTGCCTGGAAGAAATCATGTGCCCGGCATGGGCAAACAGTTGCAGTTTTGGAGTTTCAGTTGGACCACATTCCTCCCATTTCGGATCAGGAGATTGAGGCAGTATTGTCTAGATTCATCAGATTTGCAGCCAGCGAGAAGGAGAAAGGAAACGCCCTTCTGGAGGAAGACGACGTGCATTGATTGCAGGGTATGGTGCATTGATGAGGAGTGGAGGGCGCATTCATTGCCCCACTCCTCTCGGTGGCGGTTTTTAGGGCAGAAGCCCTAATTAGGGCATGGGTGGCTCAATCTGAGCCCTTTATTGTAATTAGATCTGAACCGTCCACTAATTGGACTCATTATAAAAGGGGCATTCCCCCCTCATTTGTAAACAGTTAGAATTAGAATCAGAGATAGATCAGAGCTAGACAGAGATAGAGATTGATAGAAGTTAAAGTAGAGCTAGGAGTTAGTTGAGTTGGAAAGGAAAGAAAGACTTTCCCTTTGAAAGTTTTTGCAAAAGATTGTTGTGTAAGACTCTCATGATATAAAGATTTCATTGATTGGTGACTTCATTTTGTGTTGTGGGCAGTTGACGAGATCTTTTCGTCTTTCCAATTCGAATAGAGTAAAGTAAAGTAGATTTGTTTTCATGCAAGTAGAGTTAATTGTGGAATGTGACATTAGTTTGGGCATATCTTCCCGTATCCATACCACTGGCGGACTTGCTGATGGTAAGTCTGCTCCTGCGTGGTCAACTGGAATCTCAACACTTAACTTCGATTGTATTTAGTGTGCCCACTTGCTTCGTTGTGAAGGGGTGCGCATGGTGAATCTCAATTTGAACATCTCATCCATCCTTTGAAGATTGCACCAGCTTTGTCAGAGTTGTCCGAAGGGGAGACGAAATGAAGTTTGGTTTGAAGACTGTTAAAGCTAATCCTTGCATTCCACCCGTAGAAATAGATTGTAGAATTCCTATCCCTACCTCCTTTAAATTCAGCATTTCCTGGTCCGTTCAAATACTAGAGCATCATAGTCAAAACCCTTCATTTGCTTGAGCATATAAAATCGAACAATTACGTAAGTCCCCTTGGAATACCCAGCATATTCACATCAACCAACTGAGTCTATTCGCAATAAAAGGAACCTTGGAGTCGAACGCATGAACTGTCACGCAATCTTAGCATGTGGGACACTTTGATCAAGAGAGAATAGAGTGACCGTTGGACATTTTATTTTGTGCTGGTGTTGTCATAAAACACACGTCAACAGGATGTTTGGGCATGAAGGAGCTTTCAAAATTTCTTAACTCCAGTCAACTGGGGCCTACTTTGACTTTAGGCATCCAAGTTGAGGAGTTGACAATTTTATCCTTTTTGTGACGAAGTGCCTCTGTTTGACCCCTAATTCTGGTTGCTCGATTGATCCTAAGTTTTGTTGACAGATCCATAACAGAGTTGGATCAACTTTGAGTAGTTTTTCTCGGGAGCTACAAAGCTTAAAACCTGAATATGATGCCTCAAATTCCGGGGTGCCTTTTCCCAAAAGGGTGCATTTTTCACTAGACTTAGTCAGTTTTCTGGATGCTTTTCAGTTCTTCCATTTTGACCTTCAGCGCTTTTATCTGAGGTCTTTGATGACAGATGATTCCTGTCAAAGTGTTGAAACAAGGAGTGGATAACCAATTCAGTCTAGAAAAGGATGACTGGCTTTGGAGGTTCTGAAGGTTGATTTAGAGGTCCCAAAAGTATGGGTGCCCCTGGCTTGCAGGCCTTTGACTTTTTGCACTTTAATTTTCACCTTGCAACCTTTTATGAACAACCCTAGTTTGACCTTCGTTGTTAGATGTTTGATTTATCTATTGAATCTGCTGATGGTGTCATTGCTAAGATTGATCAAGACGAAGGACTTCCTGGAGGTCACGAAGCTTGAAGACTGCATTTGATTGCCCAAAAAGTTGGGCGCCCATTTCTAGGAAGGTGCAATTTCTTTGACACAGTCAATTCTTCATGTTCTTCATCTCGCCTTTGCCTCTAGTGTTTACTTCTTGATCTTCTTTTGTGAATACTTGACAGGTCCCGTGAGCTCACAATTGGATTGATTGCGAAGCTGAAAGGATGCTGAGCAGATGTCTTGTAGAAAGCAGTTGCTGAAAACCATAACAGGTGCCTCAAAATGATGGGCGCCCCTAGGTAGTAGGGGTGATTTTGCCTTGATGTCCACTGATTTACCTCTTGTTTCACGTGCTGAAACGATCAATAGCTGTCGTCATTTGATGTCTTGTAGACTGGCGAACAGGTTCTCTGCAAAGTTGAGTTGGCACCGAGGAGGTCACCTAGAGATGAGCTTAGTCAAAATTGAACTTTGAATAGTCTTATTCTTGGGCGCCCCTGGGCTATAGGGGCACTTTTTTCGTGATTGACTGTCGTCTTTGATGACTCTCGCTTTCAACATCTTCTGTCTCTGCCTCCGTTTGCCGATGATTGATGAATCTAATGGACTTTTTTGACGATGCATTGGAAAGTTCGCAGAATTTTGAAGATGACGACCAGTTTTGCAATTGTTAACAACTGCAGTTGGCCTCTTGAATTCATGGGCACCCCTTGCCTGCAGGGGTGCAATGGGCTCTAGAGTTAGTCATTTTTTATGATTTTCATCCTTCTTGAGCTTTGCGTTTACCGTGTCGTCGATTGCATTGAACGTAATCACCGTTTGTTGATTGCGCTTTCCGTTCGCGTGCAACACCAACACTAGTCGTTCACGTGTTTGTCGATTGCATCGTCGCTACTGCTGATGTGTTGACCACGTCCGCCATTGCGCGTGCATGATCTGCGAAGCTTCCAACCTTCCTTGCGCTTTGCGTTCACCGTGTTGCTTCATTGGGTTAATCACCGTTGTCGACGTCACGAATGCGTTCACCATTGCAATTGCTTTCACCATTCTGCGTGTACGGGTGCTTGAAAAATGACTAAGGCATTGACTGCGTAGCATCTTTCTTGTAGCAAGGCGTGCATTCTCTAGACTTAGAATATTTTCAGCATTTTTCACTTTTGAAAATCCCCTCCATCGCAGAGCATCTTTTCAAGCATCTTTCACCATGGATTCTTCCTTGAAGCTTTTGAGGCTTAAATTTTGACACTCGGTACTAGCCATTTGCCATTAATGGCTACGAAGGTCCTAGCTTTTCTCTTGAAAAAATGAAGTAGACCCACCAGAGTAAAATAAATTTTTTGGTGATTTTGACTTGACTAGTGTGATTGTGAAGTCAAATTATCCTATCAAAATCATTTTCGACTAATTCTGGAAAGGTCCTATTTTTAGGGGTTTTCCTAAAAACAGGGGTACGAAACCCTAATTTTCAAAATTTTAGAATTTTGCAAGTATCTTCTTTGACATAAACCCATAAGAATCCCATGTTTTGTTTGACCTAAAACGAACTTTTGACAACAATTTTACATGATTTAGACCATTTTAATCAAAATGCCTTATTGAAGCAAAATTTATTTTGGGTACAACAGTCAAGCAATAGTTCTGTTCATGGCAATGAGTTCAGATGGTCTTGGTAAACCTCACGATGCTTTCAGAATACAATTTTGTAATGTCCCCTTCTTAAGCATAATCAGTTCAAGAACGATTGGCCTATTTTCTAAGTTTTCCTGTAGGCTAATTGATGAGCAAGGGAGAAATCCAACTTTCTTGGAGAGCACAAAATTGGTCAAGCAATGGTTTTGTTCATGGTAATGAGTTCAGATGGTCTTGGTAAGCCTCATGATGCTTTCAGAATACAATTTTGTAATGTCCCCTTCTCATGCATAATCAGTTCAAGAACGATTGGCCTATTTTCTAAGTTTTCTTGTAGGCTAATTGATGAGCAAGGGAGAAATCCAACTTTCTTGGAGAGCACAAGATTGGTCAAGCAATGATTTTGTTCATGGAAATGAGTTCAAATGGTTTCGGTAAGCCTCATGATGCTTTCAAAATGCAATTCTAGCCTTTTGAGAGCTCTCCAAACTTCTTGGAGAAGCATGCTATTTTTATACAGTCACCAAATTGCTTTAGTTCATCGTCTTAAGCCCTCACTGACATATTGGTAAGGTCAGAATTTCATAATTGTTGCATTTTGATGCTTTCCACAACTTGGGTGATTTATTAAATTATTAAATAATATCTTAAGTTGTCCTAAGGAGAAAATATTAAAAAGACAAGGTATAATTATTTATTGAAAAATATTTTAAGTTGTGCCTACAACGGGATGCCTAGGCACATGGGGGACTTTGCTTTCTCAAAAGGATTATTATTTAATTTGAAAATAGAGTTTGTGGAGGAAAAAGGAAAGTTATTATTTTATTATTATTTTCCTCTAGAATATTATAAAAGGAGGTTAAGAGCTCATTATTGAGGTTAGACATGTTATGATATTGCTTTACATTAGAGAGAACTTGTGTTCATCTCCAATTTTCTTGAGGGTGAAAAATCTCACAACAAAAATACTAGTTTCGGGGATGAAAAGCCCCCTAATTGTTTAGAGAGATTTCATCTAGGAATCACTAGTGCACCTACAAGTGGAGTTTCAGCTTTGGTTGCTTTAGTAATATAGGTATTTGATGTTTGTTGTACC
Organism: Sequoiadendron giganteum; assembly: GCA_007115665.2. Classification (NCBI taxonomy): domain Eukaryota; kingdom Viridiplantae; phylum Streptophyta; class Pinopsida; order Cupressales; family Cupressaceae; genus Sequoiadendron; species Sequoiadendron giganteum. The sequence goes on along the minus strand of CM021103.1, from coordinate 453,853,991 downwards.
CCAAATTAAATTTTTTGCTACACTTAGGCATTTTGAAGAAATGAGTCAAAATCTTGTTAAATTTGTCAAAAAGGTCAAAATTGGGGTTTGCATGTCTTGCATGAGGGTCAAAAACTTAGAATTCTCAAAATATGACAATCTGGGTCGGTTCAGAGCAACCAAATCAACAAAACCCAGATTTCAGTTTTTCAACCCTAAATTTTAGGAAAATTTCTATTTTTAGCAGTTTTCTAAAATTAGACTTTTTCTGGGTTTCTTTTGAAATGGATACTGGCGAAATTTTCTAAAAATAGAAAGTTCGACCGTTAGGGTTGAAACTGATTTTGATTGGCTCAAAATACTTCCTCATCAGGCTGGTGCAGGCGGAATCTCAAACTGATCAGTTTTGCCCAAGTGGGTCTATTTTGCTTTTTCAATTTCAAAAAGCATTTCGGGAACTCTGAAGCCATTAATGGAGACCAACTAGCTGCTAGGTGTCAGATGCAAACATTCAAACACTGGACGTGCACACAGAATGAAGAAAGGAGGAAATAAGCTGTAAAAGTTGAAAATGGCGAAATTTTGGCTAACACTGCCAGCCATGGGCGCCCCTGGAAGAAATAGGTGCCCACCTTTTCAGGGCATCAGATGATGGAGTTAGGGTTTGTGCTCCCAGACAATGTGGTTCAGATTCTTCTCAACTCCACAGTGAGTCTATCAGCTCAATCATTTGCCAAATCAGTCATCCAGAATTCGAGATTGATCGAAGAGGTCTCAACCAAGAAGCAAAATGCAAATCATGAAAAATATCAAATATATTTTTTAAGTCTGGTGAAGATAGGCGCCTAGCCTTTTTGAAGACCTAATCCAACAGTTAGGGTTAGCAAGTATGCTTATCTCTTCAAGTTTATGTCAGCTTCGCAGTGGATGTCTTCGTCAGATCAACAGACTTGGCAATCGCCGATAAATGCAGGCTGAACAAAAGACACAGAATGAAGGGAATGAAGGTTGAAAATCTGGCAAAATGGCTAAGTTTGGTGAAGTTGGGCACCCCAGCTAGCCAAGGGCGCCCAAGATTTTGATGCCTCAAATCAACTTTTCTGCAGATGTAACTCCCAGAAGACCCCTCTCGAAATCCTTCAAGCTATCCGACGAGTCCAGTCGTCAGTCTATCGGAGCTCCAAATCATCCGAAACGGCAAGATCATCTGAAAGACAGGAGATAACCTTGAAACCTGAGAAACGTGAAAAAATGGTTAAGTCTGGTGAACATGGGTGCCCCTGGAGAAGATAGTCGCCTAGGGTTTTGAGGCCTCAGATGGCAGTTCCAGCAGTTGTAGTCTCCAGGATCATCTTGTTAGATTTTGCCAAGCTATCCAAAGAAGCAGTCAATCAGCCGATTTGATCAATTTAGCTCCCGAAATCGAGAATTCTTTAGAAGATCAGAAAACAAGCAAGAACTTGATAACCACAAAAATGGCTTAACACTGAGGAAGATGAGCGCCCCTGGAAGAAATAGGCGCCCATCATTTTGAAGGTTAAAACGAAGTTTTTATCAAAAGTTGCCTCCAAGACAATTTCGTTAGATTTACTCCAGCTCCGCGATGAGATCATTTGCCAGTTCATATGATTCACTGAGCTCCCGGGATTGAGGATCAAACAGAGGTTAAAAATCAAGAAAAGGTTGAAATTCCAAGAAAATGGCTAAGTATGGAGAGGAAAAGTGCCCCAGGAGGAGATTGGCGCCCAATGCTCAATACCTTAGTCATTTTTCCAAAATTTCAAAGTTTTCATCATTCAGCATTCGGATCAGCGTCCACATTCGACGAACTTGCTCAAGATTGGTTTCAAAGATGTAAAGCAGGAGAATAAAGCGTTTGGTTTATCCTCAAAACCTATAAAAGAGAGTTTTGTCTTCTACTATTCATTTTTGCAGGTTGGCATACAAAAGGTGAGAAGATTTTCTCTACTCTCTCAACGAAGAATTGAAGACCCAAACAACATGCTTTTTCGGTGTTCTTCGTGGTTTCAAGATCAGCAAGCAAAGAGGAACACTTTTTCAGGCTCCAAATTTCTAGGGCGTTGCTTTTTCGAAACAACCACTCGGCTTTTTCTGTTTCTGATCACATGGGTCTCTCCACTTTTTCATCCTCTTAAACATTGAGAAAATTTTCCCTCTTCTAGAAACTGCTTTTTGGCCGCTTTTTCAGGATAGATTTAGCTTTTTCAGTTTCTAAGCATCTGGGTTTCTTCGGAACGTGATTTTCTACAAAACCCAGGTCCTTGTTTTTTTCGGAGAAGTTGATTTTTCAAGGCAGATCAGCATTCTATTTTCAGCAACACTCTCCACTCAAAAACAAGAAACAAATCAGCTTTTTGGCGGATGTGATTGAGGTTTAAAGGAACGATCTTCTTTCAACTTTCTTTTTATTCTCATCTCAATTCTTATCCAAGAAGAAGGATATCAAGTTGTAATAGTTGGCACTTTCCTTGTTTTTAGGTTTTCATAGGTTGTTAGATGCTTATCTTGTTCTAGATTTAGAAATAAAGCTTGCATGTTGGCAAGTCGTAGTTGTAAAAGCAAGGAGATTTTAGGGTTCCCTACTCCTCTGCTTGTGTATAAATAAGGGCAGTCTTTTCCCATTTTTCTTTAACCATGCTAGTGATAACAAGATGCAGAGCCTCTTAGTGCCTTCTCATTGTTATTTAGTGTTGTTTAGAACTTGGATTGTGATAGTGAAATTGATGAGCTTATTTTGGCCTTCAAGATTGCTATTCAGTTTTTGTTCAATCTTGTGCTAAGTGTAAATCTGGTTTTGATCGCATGTTGCATGTATTTTACTACAACTTGCTGTCCCAAAAGTGTAATCTCTTGTGCCCGAAGTTTGAGAAAATAAAGTCTTGTGCTTGCTTTGCTGCCCTGATATAAAGTCTCAGATTTGTGTCTATTGTGTTATGCTTATATGATCTCCATTTCAGCTTGCATCGAAATTCAATAAATGTATTGTTACCAATTTTTAGCATCTTGCTGAAAATTAGTAATCATAAGAGCAATTACTTGCTGGGGTGCATAAATTTTTGTGACTAGTTATGAAAATGAAATTTTGTTCTGAGAATAAAAGTGTGTTTAGGAATGATTTGCAAAATCATTCAACAGTTTAGACTAAAATTGGCTGAACAGTTCAACAAAGAAAAAAATCAAACAATTTTCATTCAAGGAAACAATGTTCAGGCTGAACCATTCATTTGCAGCAATTGTTTTTGAATAAGGTATTGCAGATATAAGAGCAAAAATGCAATAAATCAATCATTTGATTACAAAACATGTGTTTCAGAACAATTGCAATTTCTTTGTTTCATTATGTAGTTGGAAAAAGAACTCAGATTGCTGATCATAAGCCATGACATATCACAAACAATTGATTTATTAAGAAAGAAATGATTCTGTGATCCCACACTAGCCATGGGTAGACTAAGATTTGATTTAAGTCAACAAAAAGTACAAACTATATAACTGAGGAACAAGTAAAGTGGAACATGTAAAAGAAAATCATGCCGTCATTGCCTTAAGGGTTGGTGTAGGGTAGACTTGTCGTTCTTCAGCTTAGTCTTCAGCACTTTCAGTCTTTTGCTCCTCTGCTCCTTCAAAACCTGCAGTTGGTAGAAAGTGGTGTTAGACCTTGGGTCATGAAGTTCAAAAACATGCTAAATTCAACTGAAATATAATTTGTACTTGCTGTCAAACCAGATCAACTTAGTCAAACAATAAGAGATAATGGAAAATTGCCAGATTCAACCATCGAAAGGAATCATTCAATCCATTGTTTTTACTAACTTGTTTGTTTCATGTGCAAAAATAGGATATGTAATGTTGCTGTTTATTCATCAGTTTCAGAATGAGTGGGGTTAAATGTGGCTCCCAGAAGGGTGGAGCCCAACTCATTTAAGTTGTACAGTGAATTACAATGCTCAGTCATTAGAAGCAAGATAATGGTAATCATCAAGGAACCATTAGAAAATGAACAAATCTTTTCAGATTCAAATGGACAAAGATTAAAAGCAGCCATGAACAATTTTAGTTATTACTTGTTCATGAGAGCATCAAAATGATAAGTATATATTCATCTTGAAACAATCCGGCAAAGGTGTTAAGAACAGATCAATTTCTGATATCAATAGAAATTACAACACTTAGTTATCAATAGCAAAGATAAATACGTTGCTTTCAGATTCGAAAGGACAGCTTTATCATTTACAGAATCTTTGTCAAAAAAATCAAATATACAGGAACAGCCATAACAATATCACATTTTGCTGGAAATTTTTATTTATTTTTTGCTAGAAAATGCTTCCTCAAGTTTTGAAACAGAGTTCATGGTGGCCAACACAAAATACAAAAATCTCATAGAATGAAGCATGACAGAGCAGCAATTGTTATTGTTCTAGGAGGCAGTTGAAAGATAATACAAATATTCTTATCATAGTAAAGGCGATTATGGCGCTGTTGGTCATTTCTACATGATCACAGTAAAACAAGAGCCATTAGCTTCCAGGAAACATGTGTACTGACAATGTCATGTGCAAGTATGACTGTTCTTGGGAAACAAGTACGTGTTCACCAACAAAATTTCTGAAATTGAATACTGTAATCACAAAAAATTTAATCAAATGCCTCATTCTAGTGAGGCCCATGCCAGTACTATTAAACACAGAGATCTGAGTCAAGACCAGAACAAAGTATTTTCATTTAAGTTTTCCAGCAACAGCTACACAAAATAAAAGATAACCAGTCATGATGAATGGTCGCAGTTACAAATTGTTTCTAAGCCCAAAGGAAAAGGGTAGAGTCAGAAAACACGTGGAAGTTCACAGAAAAATGCAAAGAACGTCAAAGGCACAAAATTTTGAAGCCGCAGTCTATTAGGCTTTTGGAAGTTTTGCAAAAATACAAAAAATAAGTTTCCAGATATCACAGCTGTCAGACTTACCTTCAAGAAGATTGCATCTGGAATAAACTTTTCAAGCTTCAAAAATTATCCAGAGTTCATGGCGGCCAGGTAAGAATAAACAGTGGCGAAGCTTCAGAGAAGAAGAAACCATCACAATGACAGCAAATCCACAGCCTGAGATCTTCCTAACCTTCAGTAATGGCGTGACATAGGGATCTCCAGCAAAAAATCTATTCACTAATCTAGGGTTTTCCCCATGGTGGCGGCGCTCAACATAGAGCTTCCAAAGCAAAGGCAAATGATAATAAAATGAAGATCTTTATTTCATTTTAGGTTTTCCCATAATAACCCTAGAAAGCCTCGGTGGAGAAAAGGCATTAAGCCTTAAAGTTTAATTTAAAAAAGTTCTCTCTCATTTTTCATGCGTGGCATATTCCTGTGCCTTATGATTTTATTTTTAAAAATGACTTTTGAATATTGCCTAGGACTTGTCTTTTTATATTTTTACCTTTATTTATTTTTGTATTTTAATTCACATTGTAAATCTTTATAATGGTGATTTAAATCAAAAATAAATAAATGTAAAGATATTTGAATGTAAAATAAAGTGCTTTTGAATGCAATTTCAAAGACTTAGTCAAATAAAGCCTGTCATTGTGGCTTTTATTTGTATTTTTTGCATTTGAATTAAAATGTAAAACCTTATTTTAGTGATGAATTATAAATCACTATAAATAATGTTATTTTCAAGACGCTAGAAATAATAATGTCTTTGGTGTATTTGAATTATTTTGAGGTTTTTATTTTTGCATTAAATTCATATTGTGCAATATTTATTTAAAGTGATGAATTATAAATCACTTTCAAATAAATGTTGTTATTGAATGCAAAAATGTAGTGTCTTTTGACATTTATCTTCTAAAGACTTAGTCAACTGGAGTCTTGAAACATTACTCAAATCATGGGAATAATGGAGAAATTTGTGCCAACATGTGGAATAAAGATAGGGAGTTTGGAGCACGAAATCGGGGGTTTGCATTCAGTTTTGAAATTCCTTTTGAGTTGACTTGAGTCAAGGAGTGATTAGAGGCACTTGGCACCTTTTCTCCTTTAGTTTTGAACCTGACTTGTAGGGGGTTTTGTTTACATACGGCTCACCAAGTTGTTTAACCTTTGACAACTCTTGTTGGAGTTGGTTGGCATTGCATGCCTTGTTTGGAGGAGAGATTTGACAACTCATGAGATTTTGGAGCCAAAATTCAATTTCGGATTTTGGAAGACATTTCTATAAGTCACTCTCTTCTTTCTTGGTTAGAGTTAGTTCTTGGCCTTACACTGGATGCATATTGTAACTTTTTTTGAGTTCTTTTGCAAAAAGAATACAGCCTTGTAACTCATTGTTCAGATTTATATGTAGCCATTTGGAGAGTACCTTTATCAATAAAGGAGTCATTTTATCTTCTTTTGCTACTGTTTTTTCTGTGTGTATCAAGATAGTGCATAAAGTCTTGTGGTGAATCTTTCTTGCCCTTTGATTTATGTGCTTCCATTTACACCTTATTGTGTAGGAGTATGGGAATTTTGCAGGTCAAAACTTGTGTTTAACCACTGAAGGTGAAAGCTGTTTAGTTGTGTTTTTTTTTCCTTCTGAATAATTACCTTCAAATACTGAACCTGGTTTATGAATTACTGATGCAAAGTCATATGTAATGTGGAAGTTGTATAGGTTATGATTTCAGTTATTGGCTATACTGTGTATTCAAAATAAGTTGTGTTGCAAGTTTGGAAGAATATCTAGCAGGTGTATCACCATTCTTCCATTTCTTTTTTTAGTTTCTACATCAGTCCTTCTACCCCTTTTTCACCTATTATTAAAATCGGTTTTACAAGAAGATTCAAAGGGAACTAGCCCATAATCTGGAGGTCCACTTCATTCCCTGGTCACCCACAACCTCGAAGTGTTCTCATGTGTCAATAGGTTGCTACAGTTCATAGCTTAGCAAGGGTGCAAACCTTATTTGACATGTATGTTGGAAGAAAGTTTATCTAAGTATCTATGTCAGAGAATCAAACTTTGTTCATTTCTAACTCTCTTGCTTTGTGTTTACCTGAGAAGTTAGAAACGTCTTTAGCGTAAGTTAGTTCTAGTTGATAGTTTTTATTAAAGAGAAAACCTCAGTTGCAACGTCAAGAGTTATATAACCTTGTGTTCTCACAGCTGAGACAAAAAGATAGGCAAAATTAGCATTAGTTTACTTTCTTTTAGCAAACTCAGCAAAAGAGGGAGCTTCCCCCTCTGAATTTGAAGAGCAAGTTATTGCACATAGCTGCCCGTTTCCAAACTGCATTCCAAAGGTGCAATTTGAAACGCCAATTGTTTTCTGGCGCTCACCGTGGGGCACGAGGCATAGAACTTCAAGAAAGCTTACACTTAATGACATGAGAATGACCATCTGGCACCCTATTGCACGATCCAGCCAGGAGCAATGGGTGATAACAATAATACTGGTAGGAATCTGAGACGTCCACCCCCATTACCTTGGGGTAATATCATTGGACCTTTGGCTTTGCGAGAACATCATGAGTTACCTAAGGGGTCAAGGAAGCACTTTCCACGGTTTCACGACGATGAAACTCAACATCCTGACTATCATATTTCAGCCTTCTCAACGGCTTTCGACGTTTTGCATGTGGCTCATGAAGACATTGATGTACGTCTCTTTGTGGAGGCTCTTGTTGGGAATGCTGCTGATTGGTTCAATCACCTAGAGCCGGGGATTATCACAAGCTCGACAACTATGAGTGACAAATTCTTGGCGAGATTCAAGCTCGTTGAAGACAATCATTGGTTGTTTTCCCAACTTGCAAATTCAAAGATAGAGTATAATGAGTACATGAGGGAATTTGTAGCAAGATAATTTGTCTTGTTACACAAATTTCTTCTACACTTAATCCATCACCGAAGATTTTGATGAGCTGCTTCATAAATGCTCTCCCATCAGAAATAGCCTTCTTCCTCAAGCTGAAAAGACATACAAAATTGACGGATGCACAAGAACATGCCATCGAGTTGGAGGATAATATGATTACTTCTGGCTTGATGAAAATAGGTTCTATCAAATCTGTAGCTCAGCAACCGTACCAGCCAAAGAGATAATTTTCAGCCACGGTTGCCGGCACTTGCACCAAGACCAATGATTGAAGGTACACAAAATGCAGTATTTTTTTCTTTCCATGACACCTATGCACATATCGGCTCTACACATCCTGAAAATATAAGAATGAATCAGATCATGGGATATACTAAGGCTGCACCCAGTTCCAGTTTTGTCCTTACATCAAGTTCGAATGTTGTCTCACCACAAATGGACAACTTTGATGGCGACTCCACAACGGGATATTTTGAACCCATTATTGAAGAAAAAGAAGACGTTTGCCACTACTCTCTTGAAGTAATTCATAAAAGACCTTCAATGCCTATGTTTACAAGTGCTCTGCACTTGAAAGCGCAGAAGGAAGAAGAAGAAAGGCCAAGAGCTGAAGAACAAGCTAAGGAAGCAGTTGCTCATGACCCATCCTTGGCAAATTTTGACATTGTAAAATCCATGATGAAGGCTAAGGTGCAGATTTCACAGTTGGAGTATCTTCGTGATCACCCTGAGCAGCTGGATAGAATAATACATGTTAAGAAAGAAGTTTCAATTCAACCTACATTGCTTGAGTTATCTGTTCCAGCGAAAGAAAAGCCTAAACCTTTCTATATATCTTTGTATATAGGAGGATTCAAATTGAGCAATTGTATCATTGATTCAGGAGCCTCAAACAACATCATGCCTCTACAAGTGATGAATGCATTGGGACTCTCATGCACAAAAACTCAGGATGAGTGTTATTCACTCGAGTCTAAGTCAGTGTCATTGGTTGGACAATTGGAGGACGCTCAAGTAAGGTTGGTAGCCTGCCTAGAGAAAAAGATAAAGATGAATATTCTAGTGGCTGATGTTCCAGCCGGCTACGGGATGTTATTGAGCCAGAGCTTCTACAGAGATCTTGGTGGTGCTATGCAGTTAGATTGGTCGTCTGCAACCATTCCTGTAAAGGAGAGCAGAATCAAGATAGAACCTGAGCCCAGATCCCAGTTCATAGTGGTGAAAATTCCAATCCCCCCAACCCAACTATATCAAGAAACGAGTCTTGGTAATTGCGTGACGTCAGAAATAGGAATTGAAGACCAGAACATTGGTTGTTCTGAAAGAAGATTGACAGAGGAGACAAAGTTATGGACAATGCATTTAGATAGGGGTTGTTCAGCTGTAGGTTCAAAAGAAGGGATAATGATCATTCCCCCTAAAGGATTGCTGCAATTGGAATTAATTGAAGCTGAAAGAGAGGTGCTTTTGTTAGGCCTCAAAAATGCCGAAGACATGGGAATTGAACTCCTATGTGTTAAAGGGGATGTGGAGTTGACCGATGAACCAATCAAAGGATATTTGCAGGTCAGAAAGGATCACCTACAACATTATAGAAATCGGGTTTGGAACGCGATTGATTGGTTTGAAGAGTTCGACAACAGATACATCTCGAAGATTGACAACAGGGACATCCCAAGGACGAACGACAACAAAGTTGATGACTCAGTGATGCCTGCTTCTTTCGTTGCGCCATATTTCAACTCTTGTCAAGGTGCCTTTGCCTGGATGTATGAAGATATGAGAATCTTCATCTCGAAAGATTTGTCTCCCGCAATACCCATGAGAAGAGAAGTGAAGCCTTTCAGGCAGAAATGATAATTTTAATAATTTTTCTTTATGTTTCGTGATGTGTTTCCCCTTTCCATGATGTGTTCGTTATGTTGTGTTTCCCCTTCCCGTAACAGTTTTGTCGTGTTTTAGGTGATTAGGCATCTTGTTTTAGGTAATTTCTAGGAAAGTCCAACTATTAGGTGATTCTAGGAAGTCTGGTCATAGGTGACTTAGGGAAAGTTTTGCGATAGGTGGTTAGGAAACGATGCTGACTCCGATACCCAATTGACAAGGCACTGGTCTAAGCTTAAAATCCAGAGATTCTATGGTTCTCCTATGTCGAAAGTATCCAAAATGGTTCCTAGACGGAGCCAATTGTTGTACTCCAAATTAAAATTTTTGCTACACTTAGGCATTTTGAAGAAATGAGTCAAAATCTTGTTAAATTTGTCAAAAAGGTCAAAATTGGGGTTTGCATGTCTTGCATGAGGGTCAAAAACTTAAAATTCTCAAAATCTAACAATTTGGGTCGGCTTAGAGCGACCAAATCAACAAAACCTAGATTTCAGTTTTTCAACCCTAAATTTTAGGAAAATTTCTACTTTTAGCAATTTTCTGGGTTTCTTTTGAAATGGATATTGGCGAAATTTTCAAAAAATAGAAAGTTCGACTATTAGGGTTGAAACTAATTTTGATTGGCTCAAAATACTTCCTCATCCGGCTAGTGCTGTCAGAATCTCAAACTGATCAGTTTTGCCCTAGTGAGTTTATTCTGCTTTTTCAATTTCAAAAAGCATTTCGGGAACTCTGAAGCCATTAATGGAGACCAGTCAGCTGCCAGGTGTCAGATGCAAACATTCAAACACTGGAAGTGCACACAAAAAGAAGAAAGGAGGAAAGAAGCTGTAAAAGTTGAAAATGGCGAAATTTTAGCTAACACTGCCAGCCATGGGCGCCCTTGGAAGAAATAGGCGCCCACCTTTTCAGGGCATTAGATGATGGAGTTAGGGTTTGTGCTCCGAGACAATGTGGTTCAGATTCTTCTCAGCTCTACAGTGAGTCTATCAGCTCAGTCATCTGATGAATCAATCATCTAGAATTCGAGATTGATCGAAGAGGTCTCAACCAAGAAGCAAAGTGCAAATCACGGAAAATGTCAAAAATATTCTAAGTCCGGTGAACATAGGCACCCCAGAGGAAGATAGGCGCCCAGCCTTTTTGAAGATCTAATCCAACAATTAGGGTTAGTAAGTAAGCTCAATCTCTTCAGGTTTATGTTAGCTTCGTAGTGGATATCTCTGTCAGATCAACAGACTTGGCAATCGCTGACAAATCTAGGCTGAACAAAAGACACAGAATGAAGGGTCAACTTTGAAGGCTGAAAATCTGGCGAAATGACTAAGTTTGGTGAAGTTGGGTGCCCCAGCTAGCCAGGGGCGCCCAAGCTTTTGATGCCTCAAATCAACTTTTCTGTAGATGTAACTCCCAGAAGACCCCTCTCAAAATCCTTCAAGCTATCCGACGAGTCGAGCCGTCAGTCTATCGGAGCTCCGAATTATCCAAAATGGCAAGATCATCTGAAAGACAGGAGATTAGCTTGAAACCTGAGAAACGTGAAAAAATGGTTGTCTGGTGAACATGGGCGCCCCTAGAGAAGATAGGCTCCTAGGGTTTTGTGGCCTCAGATGGCAGTTCCAGCAGTTGCAGTCTCCAAGATCATCTCGTCAGATTCTGCCAAGCTATCCAATGGAGCAGTCAACTAGCTGATTCGATCAATTTAGCTCCCGGAATCGAGAATTCTTTAGAAGATCAGAAAACAAGCAAGAACTTGATAATCACAAAAATGGCTAACACTGAGGAAGATGAGCGTCCCTGGAAGAAATAGGCACCCATCATTTTGAAGGTCAAAATGAAGTTTTTATCGAAAGTTGCCTCCAAGACAATTTCGTCAGATTTACTCCAGCTCCGCGATGAGATCATCTCCTAGTTCTAGGATTCACTGAGCTCCCGGGATCGAGGATCAAACAGAGGTTAATAATCAAGAAAAGGTTGAAATTCCAAGAAAATTGCTAAGTATGGAGAGGAAAAGCGTCCCAGGAGGAGATTGGTGCCCAAGGCTCAATGGCTTAGTCATTTTTCCACAATTTCGAAGTTTTCATCATTCAACATTCAAATCAGCATCCACATTCGACGAACTTGCTCAAGATTGGTTTCAAAGATTTAAAGCAGGAGAATAAAGCTTTTGGTTTATCCTCAAAACCTATAAAAGAGAATTTTGTGCTCTATTATTCGTTTTTGCAGGTTGGCGTCCAAGGCGAGAAGATTTTCTCTTTTCTCTCAACGAAGAATTGAAGACCCAAACAACATGCTTTTTCGGTGTTCTTCGTGGTTTCAAGATCAACAAGCAAAGAGGAACGCTTTTTCAGGCTCCAAACTTCTAGGGCGTTACTTTTTCTAAACAACCACTCGGCTTTTCCATATCTGATCACATGGGTCTCTCCACTTTTTCATCCTCTTAAACATTGAGAAATTTTTCCCTCTTCTAGAAATTGCTTTTTGGCCACTTTTTTAGGATGGATTTAGCTTTTTCAGTTTCTAAGCATCTGGGTTTCTCCAAAACGTTATTTTCTACAAAACCCAGGTTCTAGCTTTTTTTGGAGAAGTTGCTTTTTCAAGGTAGATGAGCATTCTATTTTCATCGGTACTCTCCACTGAAAAACAAGAAACAAATCAACTTTTTGGCGGATGTGGTTGAGGTTTAAAGCAACAATCTTCTAGAAGCTTTCTTTCAACTTTCTTTCTATTCTCATCTCAATTCTTATCCAAGAAGAAGGATATCAATTTGTAATAGTTGGTACTTTCCTTGTTTTTAGGTTTTCATAGTTTGTTAGATGCTTATCTTGTTTTAGATTTAGAAATAAAACTTGCATGTTGGCAAGTCGTAGTTGTAAAAGCAAGGAGATTTTAGGGTTCCCTACTCCTCTACTTGTGTATAAATAAGGGCATCCTTTGCCCATTTTTCTTTAACCATGCTAGTCATAACAAGACGCAGAGCCTCTTAGTGCCTTCTTATTGTTATTTAGTGTTGTTTAGAACTTGGATTGTGATAGTGAAATTGATGAGCTTATTTTGGCCTTCAAGATTGCTATTCAGTTTTTGTTCAATCTTGTGCTAAGTGTAAATCTGGTTTTGATCGCATGTTGCATGTATTTTGCTACAACTTGCTGTCCTAGAAGTGTAATCTCTTGTGCCCGAAGTTCGAGAAAATAAAGTCTTGTGCTTGCTTTGCTGCCCCGATATAAAGTCTCAAATTTCTGTCTATTGTGTTATGCTTATATGATCTCCATTTCAGCTTGCATCAAAATTCAATAAATATATGTTGGAAGAAAGTTTATTTAAGTATCTATGTCAGAGAATCAATCTTTGTTCATTTCTAACTCTCTTGCTCTGCGTTTACCTGAGAAGTTAGAAACTTCTTTAGCGTAAGTTAGTTGTAGTTGATAGTTTTTATCAAAGAGAAAACCTCAATTGCAACGTCAAGAGTTCTATAACCTTGTGTTCTCGCAGCTGAGACAAAAAGATAGGCAAAATTAGCATTAGTTTACTTTCTTTTAGCAAACTCAACAAAAGAGGGAGAGCTGATAGAACTAACTTAATCATTGTATGTTTTTCGAAAATGATAACTATTTTCCATGCTAGGAGGAAAGCCTTGATTTGAAAGCTTCTAGTAAAGATTCCCATAAGGACACTTTGCATGCCCCTGTGAACGTAGGAACCCTAAGGTACTTGGGAGTTTTCCAATTCTAAAACCAAGAACTCTAGCCACCCTTTGTTGCAATCTTGGTGGTGTATGAAAAAAAAATCTTTGACTTCTGCTCACTGATTAGATGGCTAGATGCAATGGAATACCAGGTGAGAATATCCTTAATAAACTTTGCTTTTGCTATCCTAGCTGTTGTACCCAAAATAATTTTTTTGCTTCAATAAGGCATTTTGGTAAAAATGATCTAAATCTTGTAAAATTGTCGTCAAAAGTCAATTTTAGATCAAAAGAAACATGGGCTTTTTGTGGGTTTATGTCAAGGAGGATACTTGCAAATTTTGAAAATTAGGGTTTCAAGCTCCTATTTTTAGGAAAACGCTAAAAAATAGGACCTTTCCAGAAATGACTCAAAATAATTTTGATAGGATAATTTCACTTCACAATCACATTGGTCAAATCAAAATCATCAAAATGTTAGTTTCGCTCTGGTGGTGTATTTCACTTTTTCAGGAGAAAAGGTAGGACCTCCGAAGTCATCAATGGCAGATGGCCAGTACTAGGTATCAAAACTATGCTTCAGACACTTCACATAATATTCTATGGCGAAAGATGCTAGAAAAGATGCTTCACGACAAAGGGGGATTTCAAAGTTTAAATTTACTAAAAATATTTTGAGTCTGGAAGGTGTACGCCTTGCTACAAGGGAGATGCTACGCAGTCATTCCTTGGCCAAATTGTCAAATGTCTGTGCACGCATAATGGTGAAAGCAATCACAATGGTAAACTCAGTCGCGCATCAACAACACAATCAACGTAGTTGGCAAGACGGTGAACGCAAAACATGAAGAGATGAAAATCTTCAAAGAATAACTGCCAACTGGAGCCAAAAGCGCCCTTGCAGGCCAAGAGCGCCCATGCATTAAGGAGCTTAGATACAGTCATTGAGATTTGCAATTTTGGGGCTTCTCTCTAGAATTTTGCTAGCTTTGTGATGAATCCAACATCCTGATCACGGGATCGGTCAAGCGCTCACAAATGAGGTCAAGCAGGATATGCTGAAAGTTAGTGAACTCGAAATTGATGAATTCCAGCAAGGAAAAGCACCCCTGTAGACCAAGGGCACCCAAGAATTAGAAGCATCAGAAGTTAGTTTCAGAGTTTGTAGCCTCCAAGCAATTTATCTCGACTTCAGTCTAAATCTGCAGTGAATCTATCTGCCAACTCCGAAGACTTGTCGAATGCTGACAAATGAAGATCCAACGAACACGTAAAACGAAGGAAAAGTGGAAAACCGTGAGAAATGGCTAACACTGAGAAAAAATGCACCTTGCTAGCAAAAGGTGCTCAACCTTTTGGAGCATCATATCCAGCTTTCAGGTGTTACAACTTCCAAGAAGTCCTCCGTTTTGATCAGTCTTCGCGATGAGTCTGTCAACAAGATCACCAGAGCAGTCAAACATCCAACAATGAAGGTCAAACTGGAGCATTTCATCAAAGGCTACAAGGTGAAAATTGTGTCTTAAAAGCACAAAAGCGCTCCTGCAGGCTAGAGGCGCCTAGGAATTTGAATCCCCTAAAATAGTTTTCAGAGCTCGCGAAACTAGTCATCTTCTTCAGAATGTTTCTAGCTTCGCGATGGATCCAACATCCCGATCATGAGATTCGTCAATCATCGACAACTGCAGAATGAAGCACGAGAGGTCAAATTGAAGAAATTGAAAAGCTTCCAAGAAATTGGTTAAGTCGAGTAAGAAAAAGCACCCTTCTAGGAGAGGTCAGGATTTGTTGCTTCCAATAACATCTCTTCAAAGTCTATCCAACTTTGCAGTGAATCTGTCAGCCAGGCCTCAAGATCAATCTGGCAATCAGAATCAGGGATCAAATGGAGGTTGTTTATCAAGCAAAAGTTTAAATTCTTAAAAAATATAACATTGGCAAGGTGGCGTCCAAAGTCAACTCCCAATTATAGATTTTGAAGACTTTCTCATGTCTAGGCATCCCAAATTTGACTCTTCTAGTTAACTCCAAATCACATGGAATAACTCCTCAATCAGGATTTGGGTGCCCTAACTGATGCTTACAACTCAGATTGATATTTATCAAGCATCTAGGCATCATAATTCATTATTCTTTGCAGGTTGAAGAGCTAAAACATAGATATTTTCTCTCCAATGCCATTTGAAGGATGTAACATAAGCCATTTTCAGTGTTCTTCATATTTCTAGGTTTAGGTTGCACAAAAGGATGTTTTTCCCAAGATCATATCCCCAAGTGTCATTTTTCAAAGGCAATAGTTCATATCTCCAACATTTTCCCCCCAATTTCTTTTACTTCTTTCTTAGGTTTTCTTGCATGTCTAGGAAAAATCCATTTTTTCACAGATCTAGCCTTCTGGGTTCATCTAGCATGAGATTGGCCACAAAACTCACGTGCCAGAATTTTTCGGAAAAGTTGTCTTGCTGCTTCTAGTTTTTAGGGTTTTTGCAAAAAAGTCATCATTTTTTAGAAATTAATGAATTGGGTTTGCTTAGCACGGAGGTGCCTACAATACCCATGTGCCAGAATTTTCCAGGAAAAATAAGCTTCTACAGCTTCTACCTTTGAGGGGTTGCTGCATGTCCAAAGAAAAGTCACTTTTTTGAAAAACGGACGATTTGGGTCTGCTTAGAAAAATATTCTCAACAAAACCCACGTCTCAGAATTTTCGTAAAATTACCTCTCGAGGAAGCTATTTTTAGCCACTCGGAAAAAGTTGTTCAATAAGTGTCATGTGCCCAATCATTCTTCAAGATTTTTAGAATGCAGTTCTCTCAAGTTGAATACAAGATCAAATCGGTCTTACTTCATGACTTTCTGAAGACGGCTGACACCGATTTACATTGACCACACCCAGAAGTTGATTTGGACAAGCTAGATGGCGTAGATCACACCACAATGCAAAATATTGAGCAATTGGGATTGCTTGAGGCAACATCATTTGCCATCACAACATAGAGCATTGAATTTGTAATTGCTTGTGTAAAGCATTACAACCCCACCTTGCGGGAAATCTAGTCAATTGATGGGCAGACAATTTGTAGTCTCAAGCCAAAGGATATCGAGAGATGCCTCGCTATTCCACCTTGCATAAACAACTTGGTCATATACATGGAGGAATGTGAAAGGGCGTTCAACACACCAAAGGAAAAATGTCAAAAAAGAATGGCAGAAAGGTGGTGTTGACGTGCTTTTTATGACAGCGCCAGCACAGAATAAAGTTGCCCAACGGTCACTCTATTCTCTCTTGATCAAAGTGTCCCACATGCTAAGATTGCTTGAAAGTTCATGTGTTCGACTCCAAGGTTCCTTTTATCGCGAATAGACTCAGTTGGTTGATGTGTTTTGCTGGTTATTTCAAGGGGACTTACGTAGTTGTTCGACTTTGTGAAGCAATTAGGACATGAATGATTTGGCAATATGGTTCTGGTATCTAGACTGACTCGGAAATGCAGAATTTAAAGGGGATAGGGATAGGGATTCTACAGATCTACTTCTAAAAGGGTGGAGGACGAGGATCGACTTAAACAATCTTCAAACCAAACTTTGCTTTGTCTCCTTTCGAACAACTCCGACAAAGTTGGTGCAATCTTCAAAGGATGAGAAAAGTGTTCAAACTATGGCGCAACACGTTCATACCGTCAATACGACGCATACAAACACATGAACCATAATCGAAGTTAAGTGCTGATACTCCAGTTGACCACGCAAGGCGAACTTACCATCAGCAAGCCCGCTAGTGGTATGGATGAAAAAGATATGCATAAATCACCACGCCACACTCCACAATTAACAACTACTTGCATGAAATAAAATCTATTTTACTCTATCTACCTTGAATTGGAAAGACGAAACGGCCTTGCTAGCTACTCATAACAAAGAAGAAATCACCAAGCAATGAAACTCTTTGTATTATGAAAAGTGTTCACAACAACCTTTTACAAAACTTTCAAAGGAAAGTTTTCTTCCCTCCTCAATCTAAAGCTAACTTCTAAGCTAAATGCTATATGCCTTCTACTCTCTAGCTCTGATTCAACTCTTGATCTAATGTCTATCTAATGATTTACAAATGAGGGGGGATGCCCCTTTTATAATAAGTCCAATTCAGTGGACGGTTTAGATCAAATTACAATGAAGGGCTCAGATCGAGCCACCTATGCCCTGATTAGGGTTTCTGCCCTAAAAACCGCCACAGAGAGGAGTGGGCAATGAATGCACAGAATATTCTCCACTCCCTGCAGGAATCATAATGAGCAATTAATGCCCACTACCATCATCAAGAAGATCCTCATCAAGCAGCGCGTTCCCACTGGCCTTCTCCCGGATAGCAAACTCGATCAACCGGGCCAATACTGCTTCAACCTCCTGTGTAGAGATCGGTGGAATATGGTTGAGCTGGAACTCCAAGACTGCTACCGTCTGTCCGTATCTGATGCAAGATTTTCTCCATGTCACCAAGGCGTCCTGGGTATGCTGAATTATACTAGAGAACGTGGAGACATTCTCAAAGTCATCCAGGACAAGTGACCTCGCAGCTGAGAAGAATGGAGGCAGTCTACTTTTCAAGCCATCAGCAGTTATCTCCTCTGGGACCAACTTTCTAGCAAATATGGCTTCTAATGTATTGAGGACTCCCCCCAAGATGTTGCCCATTGCTTTCCTCACTTTAGCTGAATCTGCCCTTGCTGCGTCGTGAAATCCACGGCCTGTGACCACCGAGGAGTACCAACTGGTGAAATCATACCTATCACCTCTCTGAATTACACCTCCATCCACCAAGGTTTCTAGAGGTACATGCATCAAAGCCCCCAAACGAAGTACAGTCTTCGTTTGATAGATGCGAGTATCACCCCAGGCCTGATCTACTATATCCATCCGTGCCAAAATATTTGAGGCCTGTCGATAAGCATCGGCAAGGTCCTCCATGAATTTCCCTGTCTCGGTATGAACACGGCTAACCCACTTGTCTGCCTCCGTTTCCATTTTCTTCAAATCCTCTAAGGCAACAACTGACTCCTTCGGAAGCTCTGATGGACGTTCCACTGCTGGGTTTGCTGGTTCACCTGGATGTGCTAGATTTTGCATGTATCCTATCAAAGTTTTGTGCTCCTTCTTCAATTTCTTATACTTCCCCTCCGTGCGGAGCAACTGATCCTTCAATGCCTGATAGGAGTTATCGAACTCCTCGATAACTTGGGCTCCCGTAGGACGACCCAACTCTACTGTGGTGATCACATAATTTTCAGGCCTCTCCTCGGTTCGATCACAATCTTCCCTCGGAATAGCCACCTGAAGCGTGCGAGAGCCTGACTCGTCGGTCGAGATCTTTGAAAACTTTCGGGCCCTTTTCTTCTCTGGTGGCGCACTGATCCTTCTAAGGAACTCCTCCATCTCAATGGCCGGATCCGTATCATCCTCGGGTTCTCTCCTCCTTCTGTCGGAAAGCCAATCAGGCACTGTCTGCTGTGGATTACAAACAACAAGGGGCTGTTCTTCCGTTGCCTCCATCTCGTGCACTTCCTCTCTTCTTGCACTGGTCTGCTCAGGCTCATCCTCCTCTATAAGCTGAGTATCTCCCGACCCTTGGGTCCCCTGTTCTGTGTTTTCTTCTTCTTCCAAAGCCGTGTCCAACATCTGCTGAAAATGTGTGTCGGCCATTGTTTCCTCTTCCTCCTCATGTTGGCCGCCCCTGGATAAACTGACACTAGCTGATTCCCGGGCATTGGGCTGATCTACCTCCTCAAGTCCCCGCTCTTCCTCTAATCCTGCCCTCTGATCGGCAAATAATGAAACCACTCTTAAACTCGAAGATTGAGTTTGTGAGTGCACGGGTGATACTTGTTCTATCCTCAACGGTATCGGCTGGGTTGGCACTTCCACTTGTGCCCTCGATGTCTGAGCAATTTGTTTCCCTCTTTTTACCGATAACGGCCTTGGGTCACCCATCAAGCTGTAAGTAAGGGCGATCGACTTGCTATTAAGTCTGCATACATGTCTGTCGACCCAAGTCCTGGTAAAAGTCATCACCGGGATAGAAAGAGTGTCCAAGTCCATGATCTCGGCTCGGACCAATCGGTGCGGGAGGGCCGGAGTATCCCTTCTTGACCCATAGTGGGGTTGCATAGCGTTGACGTCCTCCTCCACCTGAGTGGGAGGCGGAATCATCTCACATTCTCTAATCAACTTGAGAGGAAGTCTGGAAAACATCCTTCTTCTTATCTCGGCCTCATCCACTGCATTTGCCCAGAAGTCCTCCAGATGAGCTCTGTGCCGGTATTCAACGTTCTGTATCATCCGGATGTTCCTGTAAGGATCGAAATCCTGCCTGCCTGTGTGATATGACAAATGATAAGATTACAGCTCGTCCTCTGCCTCTCGGGCTGCCTGCAAAGAGGGACACACCTCAATGGAATTTCCCATGGTGATAGGGAAATCAAGCCCACCCTTCTTTTTCCTTTTCTGAATCTTATCGTAGGCAATCAATTGCCTAGATATCTCAAGCATTACTATGTGATGAGTGGGGGTATGGTGGTATGGAATCTGGATCTGAAGTGAACCTATGACCTAATATATGAATTCGGAATTAGGATTAATTCGCACCCATATTCCTCAATCCAATGTCGTGCTTCTTTTAGATATTCTATTGCGTCCTTTCAACGAAACTTTATCCTTGCAATGTGCGCTGAATGCATCATTTGCGGATTTATAATTGGCAATGTTAGCTACCGCAAAATCATGTTGTGTCTGGGGCTTCATAATTTTAGATGAGCCAGTGCAGTAGAATTATGTCTTTACTTCAGAGAAATCCTACGTACTTAAGTCATTCGGCCAACATGTAAATTACATATGAGCTCATGTAGAAAGTCTTCGTCACCTTCAGGCTCCTGAATTGCTCATCGATGTAGTTGCTAATCATCCTAGCCCAATCGACACACTCTTTTCCTTCCAAGATGATCTCGATGAAGTAGAACATCCAAGGCTCGAAAATGTAAGCCTGTGCACTCCCATTCACCCGGCTCAGCATCATTATCAAATCACAGTATTCTTGTTTCACGTCCTCGGCAATTATCTGCTTTGGGAGCTTAGTGCGGGGTGGCCTCG
>CM021103.1:453654725-453833322 GCA_007115665.2 Sequoiadendron giganteum | reverse complement strand
ATGCCGCTAAGGCGTCCTGGGTATGCTGAATAATACTAGAGAAAGTGGAGACATTCTCAAAGTCATCCAGGACAAGCGACCTCGCAGCTGAGAAGAATGGAGCGAGTTTGTCTTTCAAGCCATCAGCAGTTATTTCCTCTGGGGCCAACTTTCTAGCAAATATGGCTTCTAATGTATTAAGGACTCCCTCCAAGATGTTACCCATTGCTTTCCTCACTTTGGCTGAATCTGCACTTGCTACATCGTGAAATCCACGGCCTGTGACTACCGAGGAGTACCAACTAGTGAAATCATACCTGTCACCATCCTGAATCACACCTCCATCCACCAAAGTTTGTAGAGTTATATGCATCAAAGCCCCCAAATGAAGTACAGTCTACGTCTGATAGATGCGGGTATCGCCCCAGGCCTGATCCACCATGTCAATCCGTGCCAAAATACTTGAGGCCTGCCGATAAGCATTGGCGAGGTCCTCCATGAATTTCCTTGTCTCAATACGAACATGGCTAACCCACTTGTCCGCTTCCATTTCCATCTTCTTTAAATCTTCTAAGCCAACAATTGACTCCCTCGGAAGCTCTGGTGGACGTTCTACTATTGGGTTTGCTGGTTCACCTGGATGTGCTAGACTCTGCACATATCCTATCAAGGTTTTGTGCTCCTTCTTCAATTTCTTATACTTCCCCTCCGTGCGGAGCAGCTGATCCTTCAATGCCTGATAGGAGTTATCGAACTCCTCAACAATTTGGGCTCCCGTAGGACGACCCAACTCTACGGTGGTGATCACATAATTTTCAGGCCTCTCCTCGATTTGATCACAATCCTCTCTCGGAACAGCCACCTGAAGCGTGTGAGAGCCTGACTCATCAGTCGAGATCTTTGAAAACTTTCTGGCCCTCTTCTTTTCTGGTGGCGCACTAATCCTCCTAAGGAACTCCTCCATCTCGATGGCTGGATCCGTATCATCCTCGGGTTCTCTTCTCATTCTGTCTGAAAGCCAATCCGGCACCGTCTGTTGCGGATTGCAAATGACGAGGGGCTGCTCTTCCGTTGCCTCCACCTCGTGTACTTCTTCTCTTCTTGCACTGCTCTGCTCGGGCTCATCATCTTCCACGAGCTGCGTATCTCCGGACCCTTGGGTTCCCTGTTCTGTGTTTTCCTCTTCCTCCAATGTCATGTCCAACATCTGTTGGAAACGAGTGTCAGCCACTGTTTCATCTTCTTCCTCTTGTTGGCCAGCCCTGGACACACTGACGCCTATACTATCTGATTCTCGGATGTTGGGTTGATCCACCTCCTCAAGCTCCCGCTCTTCACCCAATCCTGCCCTCTGATCAGCAAATAATGAAATCACTCTCAAACTCGAAGACTGAGTTTGTGAGTGCATAGGTGATGCTTGTTCCATCCTCAACGGTATCGGCTGGGTTGGTCCTTCTACTTGTGCTTCCGGTGTTTGAGCAACCTATTTTCCCCTTTTCACAGATAATGGCCTTGGGTCACCCATCAAGCTATAAGTATGAGCGATCGATCTGCTCTTAAGTCTGCATACATGTCTATCGACCCAAGCCCTTGTGAAAGTCAACACCGGAATCGAGAGCATGTCCAAGTCCATGATTTCTGGCTCAGACCAATCAGGTGGTGGGACCGAAGTATCCCTGACTGAACCATAGTCGGGTTGCATAACGTTGACATCCTCTTCCACCTGGTCGGGAACTGGAATGATCTCACATTCCCTGATCAATTTGAGGGGAAGCTTGGAAAACATCCTTTTCCTTATCTCAACCTCATCAACAGCATTTGCCCAAAAGTCTTCAATGTGGGCCTTGTGTCGGTACTCAACGTTCTGTATCATTCGGATGTTTCTGTAAGGATCGAAATCCTGTCTGCCTGTGTGATACGACAGATGGTAGAATTGCAGCTCATCCTCTGCCTCTCGAGCTGCCTGCAAGGAGGGACACACCTCAGTGGAATTTCCCATGGCAATAGGAAAGTCAAGTCCACCCTTCTTCTTCTTTTTTTGAATCTTATCATAGGCGATCAACTGCCTAGATATTTCCAACATTATAATGTGATCGGTGGGGTACCTCGGTAGCCAGTATGGATACGAAGTGAACCCCTGCAGCCTAATGTAAGTGAATTTCAGAAATTGGATGAGCCAATATCCGTATTCCTCTATCAATGCTTGTGCCTCTTTGGATATTCTTTGCTGCGTTCTCCACTGAAGGGTCCTCGTGATGTGCATTGTGAATGCATCATTAGCCCGTTTGTAATTGGCAGGGTTAGCTAGATGCAACTGTGTGCAGGCCTCATGGATTTTGAACTGATCAGGTGCACAGCCTATCCGCTCCTTGTATGTAATCCCTCGATACTTGGTCATTCTTGCCAGCATATATATCACATACGAGCTCATGTAAAAGGTTTTCGTCCCCTTCAGGCTCCTGAACTGTTCATCTATGTTATCACTGATCATTCTTGCCCAGTCAACACATTCCTTTCCCTCCAATATGATCTCGATGAAGTAGAACATCCATGGCTCGAAGAAGTAGGCCTGTGCACTCCCATTTATTCGGCTTAGCATCATCATCAAGTCGTAGTATTCCTGTTTCACATCTTCGACAATTATCTGCTTTGGGAGTCTAGTGCAAGGTGGCTTTGGCTTTTGCATCCAAACTCTATTGATGACCGCAGCAACCCTCTTGAAGGAGGTGGAGTACATTTTATCCGCCCTCTCCTTTGATCTGTAGAGCATCTTTTCAGTGGTAGGAATCCCAAATGCCTCTCCGATGGCATCTGGCGTGAAGTTGGCAAGCAATTTGGCATCCGGCGAGACAATGGTTCTACGCTCCGGCTTGTAGTGGTTTGCACACTCCATAATTAGCTCCGGGCACTGAATTGCTGGTGGAAAACCAGCGGCTGCATAGATACCACTCTTCATGATGTTATGTGTCGTGACTAATGGTTCATGGCCTCCCAGTCCGTACATCCTAGACTTGAGTGCATTTAGATTAAATGACCCGAGGTTGGTGTCACTTAACCCTGCCAGCTTGGAGACAATTGCCGATTTTGGAAGAAATGACTTGGCGAGCCTTTTAATCGTTGCCTGCCGGGATGAGCTAGCCTTGGCCGTTTCAGTGTTTGCAGCTCTGCCTGCGGCTCTGCTTGTTCTAGCAACATCCTTTGCTCCAGCCATCTGCAAAATAAAATAGAATAACAATAAGCTAGGCTGCAGATTTTTAATAAAATAAATAGCCTTCGAGGCGACTGCGAACGTGGAGTTAACCTGTTGAAAATAAAAACTCTCAGCATAAATTACTAACTCCAAACCTCGTACTGTGTAAAAAATTTCGAGCTTATAAAGAAGCTTCCAGCAACTGCACTCTAACTGGCGAAGAAAAAAAATACAGCAAATTAACAACTTTCAGCAATGTGGCTACTTTCTCAGCACAACATAAATTAAATCTTTTGCCTCAACTTCCGTCAACCTCAGCAACTTTTGACTTCTTCTCAACTTCAACAGCAACTAACTTTCAGTAGCTCGAATAAATAAAATTTGCAGCAACTCTTTTGCAGCTCCAAAAAAAACTTCCTCAGCACTCCGAGAATAAGATCTTCAGCACATAATAAATTTCTGCAGCTCAACACTCTGCAGCAACTTCAACAAATAAATCTTCCAGCCACTCCGGAAAACAACTTCAACCTTCAACTTCGAAATTGCAGCAACACACTTTCAGCTTTCGAAAGAAAGAGTCTCGGGAGATAAAAATTTCTCTAGCACTTCGCACTTTCAGCAACTCAACACTCCAAAATAAAATAAACTCTCAAAGAATTTCTCTCCTCAACAACTTCGAAAATATTTCAATCTCTCAAGAACTTCTTCAGCAACTTCAACTTCGAAAAATGTGAGGAGAAATGAGAGAAGAGACTGTTTAAATAATTCCTCTCGAAGAATCCTGCGAAGTAAGGCTGGGGCTATTTTTCGCACCCTCATCAATTCTCCACTCTCTTCGTTCGGAATCTTCTAATTCAAGCGCAGTAGTGGGCTAGTCGTCAGCCAGTCATTATGGCAATTGCCATTAATAATGATTCCTTCCTTGTAAAAAATTCGAATTTTTCCTCTTGGTCTACCAATTAACTCTTGGTGATTTAAACAACTTGCGAGAAAAAAATCACTTGATTTGGTTTAAAATCCCACTTTAAAATCTCGCAGCGTTTAATTGAATTCAACTCGAAAAATTCGTGGGAGTTGTAAATTTATTTCCAACTTTTTAAAATGTCTGTCATTTAAATCCTCAATTTCATAAAATTTGCCTTAGACATTTTAAATTTCCTCTTTAACATATTCAACTCCGGGTGATTTAAAATCACTTGCCTATTCGAAATAACTCATCCTCTGAGATTAATTAAAATTTCCCTTAGGAAAATAATTTTAAACTCTGTTAACTCATGGGTGCATTTTAAACGGGTTCATTTAATTTTCACTTAGAAAATACTTCATCAAGTCGTCAACCCCGTTTAAATGTCTGGAAAATTTTCATATCATCTGTCAAACTCTTCATGCCAAGGGTGTATTTCTATCTAGTGAAATATTTATTTCACTTAGGAAAATTTCGAACATCTTCATACTTCTGGCATTTTATTTTCCATGACTTAGGAATTTTATTAAAATCCTTTTTCTCCCTTAGGCGTATTTGATCTTATTCAATTTTTAATTCCCACGCCTTAGACATTCTTCACTTCACACACCTGATAGAAAATTTAAATCTTCACCCCCCTTTAGGCGTATATTTCCCCTTGGCATTTTATTTTATTTAAAAAAAAGTCTCCATGCCTTAGAACTTTAAAAAAAAAAATCCCTTCCTTTCATGGGCGCAAAAGAGAGGGTGAGCTTTTATTTTGAACTTAGGCATTTTCTACCTACTCCTCCATCATGGGCGCATTTTGATAAGCATGCTTTCATTTTAATGCCTTAGGAAGTTTCCAATTTCTTAGAAGATTTTCATCTTTTCTTTTCCTTGAGGGCGCATTTGACATAGTCCACTTTCATTTGTGCCTTAGAAATTTCCAAGTTTCTCATTCCTCATTGGGCGCAAATGGCTTATACTACTCACATTTCGTGCCTTAGAAATAAATTTAAGTCTCCAACAACCTTGGGCGCATTCACATGTGGGAGCTTTTATTTCTCATGCCTTAGGCGCATTTGAAGCCTTCCCATTTACCTTGAGGGCGCATTTAGCCATGGCTACTCCCGTTTTTTTTTTGCCTTAGAATATTTTTATAAATTCATCTTGGCTGGGCGCATTTTGCCTATGAAGCTTTCACTTCCCATACTTGGGCGTTTTTTAGGCTCCAATAACCTTGGGCGCATTTTGATGGAGGAGCTTTCATTTGAGGGCGCATTTTCACTAGCATGCTTCCATTTTGTTGCCTTAGAATATTTTTCACATGTAAGCTTTGACTTGAGGGTGCATTTGATGTGCCATGCTTCCATTCTCAAACACTTAGGCGTTTTTAAGACCCTCTTAACTCATGGGCGCATTTTACACCTTCTACTTTCATTTTGTGACTTAGACAATTTTCAAAGTCTTCTCACTTGCCTTGAGGGCGCGTTTCCACATGCCTAGTTTCATTTTGTGCCTTAGAACTTTTTCCAGCATTTTCAATATCCTTTCAAGGTGAGGGCGCAAATGAGGTAGGCTACTTTTATTTTCATGCCTTAGGCGTTTTTCACATGTAAGCTTTGACTTGAGGGCGCATTTCGTTTTTGACCTAGAAAATCTTTTTTTTGAAGTGTCTTCAACAACTTGAGGGCGCATTTAGACACATGAGCTTTCATTTCCCACACTCAAAATATTTTTTTATACCTCTTCCTACCTTCGTCTTCACCGTCTATTTTGGGCAAGTCAGGCTATTTTTAGAAAGTCCCCTGATTTTCGACCCCTATAGCTCCGTTTTGCCTGAAAATTTCACCATATGATACTCTTTGCCCTGTGAACTTGTTTCGCCAGTTATCTGCCCTGACCTGCTATTTATAGCCACTTGCTATTTATAGTAAGTTCTTGACTTTCTGACTTCCATAGCTCTGTTTGGTATGAAAATTTCACCATCTGATCTTGAGAACTTGAGTGTCGCTCTGATGCCAACCTCGGGTGCAGACCTGCTATTTATAGCCATGCCCTGACTTACTAAAAGTAGTAAGTTCTCCGATTTCGCTCAAATTTTGCCAGCAGGTACCTTGAAGTGTGCTGATGTTGGTGAGGTGCTTCGTTTTGACAATTTTTGGATTTCACCCCCTATAAAAGTGGAAACCCTAATTTGACCTGCATGTATCCCGAACGGTCTCCATTTGACTTCGTTCCTTCTGCATGTCATTTTGCTTGCTGAACTGGAGTGTTAGGCGGCTGCCCGAGTGTACCTTCTAAAAATAAAAACTGCTTGAAAAGTGACTCATCCACTGCCGGATGGTTTTGCATGTCATATTGCCTGTGGGATCTCAAGAAACCCAGAAAAACCCAGAAAACTGGTCTACATGCAGGCACCGGCTAAAAATAGTAAGTCCTCGAAATTTGATCTCCTCCGCTTGCATGTCACACTGTTGCGTAGCTCTTGAAAAACCCAGAAGGAATATCCGGACATGCGTTAGAGAACTCCGCATGCAAACCCTAAAAATAGCCTCTGAAGGCTGAACTCTAAAAGTGGTCGTCTCGATTTGCATGTTATATCGCTGCGAAGGTTTCGAGAAACCCAGAAGTAATCTTTGGACATGCAATGAAGAATCATATGTTTGACCCCTGAAAATGGCTCTTGAAGCCTGAACTGCTAAAAATAGCAAATTGTCCGATCTGGCTCGAAATTTACGTGCAAGCAACTTGATGTTACCTGACTGTGTCGAAGTTAATAGAATTCCAAAATTTCGACAAAATAGCCCCAAACTGAATACTTACTAAAAATAGCAAGTTGTCGGAATACAGTGAAAATTTAATGGGACCCTGCTAGAAGCCTTCTGACTACTGTACTAAGCTTGGATTTCAATTTTATAACTTAGTTTGACCTTAAATAAGCCTGAAGGATGAAAACCCTAATTACACAGACTTAACCAACACTTCAACCTGGGTCAAACGACAAGACATCCCCGAAAGGACCAGAGAGAGAGAGACGCAAAGCCAAAAGACCAGAATGGAGCAAAAATTAGGGGGTCCCCATCTTGGATGGGGTGATGTGTGAAAAAGGTCACAACACGGCCATAGATAAATTTTCTGATATTTTCTGTGTTGTGACCTTGTATCTCTGCTACGCTTTTGGTATCATCTCCATCTGGCCGCCATTAACACTCTTGGTCGAGCTTGGTCTGGAAAGAACGTGAGAAACAGAAATGTTATACTGGTCTTGCCAAAGCTCCTTTTCGCACAATAGAACTAGTAAATCTATTTGTTCTTCAATCTGTTTTTATATCTCGAAAACCTCATTATTTAGTTGCAAGATACTCCTCTTGCTGGGCCGACCACCATGACTACTTTCCTCCTTTGCTGGTATTTCCTGTGGCCGAGCTTTTGTGGCTGTATATTTTCATTTCTCATGTTACTCTGGGCGCGACCCTATGTATTTTTTTTTTTTTAATGCTTACTCCCTCTGAGAACTTTCTCTTCTATTGGTGTTTTGTCTCCGCCACCATGGAAATACTTGTAGGCGAGCTTTGAAGCTACAAGACTCACTGTTTGTCTTTTTGGAAGATTTTTGAAGCTTGCATTATGGTAAAATCATTATTGTTTACAGATCTGGAAACACATTTTTTTATCTTTTGAAAAATCTGCTTGATCTCTTCACAGATTTCACTGTCATTCAGCATATACCCACATGGACTTGTTGACGTGCCTTTTGTGACAGTGCCAGCACAGAATAAAGTTGCCCAACGGTCACTCTATTCTCTCTTGATCAAAGTGTCCCACATGCTAAGATTGCTTGAAAGTTCATGTGTTCGACTCCAAGGTTACTTTTATCGCGAATAGACTCAGTTGGTTGATGTGTTTTGCTGGTTATTTCAAGGGGACTTACGTAGTTGTTCAATTCCGTGAAGCAATTAGGACATGAATGATTTGGTGATGATTACGGTATCTAGGGTGACTTCGGAGAAAATCGCGAATTAAGAGGGGATAGGGATAGAGATTCTACAGATCTACTTCTAAAAGGGTGGAGGACGAAGATCGACTTAAACAATCTTCAAACCAAACTTCGCTTTGTCTTCTTTCGAACAACTCCGACAAAGTTGGTGCAATTTTCAAAGGATGAGAAAATGTTCAAACTATGACACAACACGTTCATACCGTCAACACGGCGCATACAAACACATGAACCATAATCGAAGTTAAGTGCTGATACTCCAGTTGACCACGCAAGGCGAACTTACCATCAGCAAGTCCGCTAGTGGTATGGACGAGAAGACTTGCTCAAATCACAACGCCACACTCCACAGCTAACAACTACTTGCATGAAATCAAATCTATTTTACTCTATCTACCTTGAATTGGAAAGACGAACAAGCCTTGCTAGCTACTCACAATAGAAGATAGAACCACCAAACAATGATAAATCTTTATATTATGAGAGTGTTCACAACAACTTCTTACAAAGTCCTCAATGGGAAAACTTCCTTTCCTCCTCAATCTAAACTAACTACTAAGCTCTACTCTCTAACTTCTATCTCCAATACTCTCTAGCTCTGATCTATCTCTGATTCTAATTCTAATTATTACAAATGAAGGGGGAATGCCCCTTTTATAATAAGTCCAATTCAGTGGACGGTTCAGATCAAATTACAATGAAGGGCTCAGATCGAGCCACCTATGCCCTGATTAGGGTTTCTACCCTAAAAACCGCCACAGAGAGGAGTGGGCAATGAATGCACAGAATATTCTCCCTCCTGGGAATCATAATGAGCAATTAATGCCCACTACCATCATCAGAAGATCATCAGCGTGAATTCCAACCTTCTCACAGTATAGCAAACTTCGATCCATGCGTTATCTTTGCTTCAACCTCCTGTGTAGAGATCGGTGGAATATGGTTGAGCTGGAACTCCAAGACTGCTACCGTCTGTCCGTATCTGGTGTAAGATTTTCTCCATGTCACTAAGGCGTCCTGGGTATGCTGAATTATACTAGAAAACGTGGAGACATTCTCAAAGTCATCCAGGACAAGTGACCTCGCAGCTGAGAAGAATGGAGGCAGTCTACTTTTCAAGCCATCAACAGTTATCTCCTCTGGGACCAACTTTCTAGCAAATATGGCCTCTAATGTATTGAGGACTCCCCCCAAGATGTTGCCCATTGCCTTCTTCACTTTAGCTGAATCTGCCCTCGCTGCGTCGTGAAATCCACGGCCTGTGACCACCGAGGAGTACCAACTGGTGAAATCGTACCTATCACCTCTCTGAATTACACCTCCATCCACTAAGGTTTCTAGAGGTACATGCATCAAAGCCCCCAAGCGAAGTACAGTCTTCGTTTGATAGATGCGAGTATCACCCCAGGCCTGATCTACTATATCCATTCGTGCCAAAATATTTGAGGCCTGTCGATAAGCATCGACAAGGTCCTCCATGAATTTTCCTGTCTCAGTATGAACACGGCTAACCCACTTGTCTGCCTCCGTTTCCATTTTCTTTAAATCCTCTAAGGCAACAATTGACTCGTTCGGAAGCTCCGATGGACGTTCTACTGCTGGGTCTGCTGGTTCACCTGGACGTGCTAGATTCTGCATATATCCTATCAAGGTTTTGTGCTCCTTCTTCAATTTCTTATACTTCCCCTCCGTGCGGAGCAACTGATCCTTCAATGCCTGATAGGAGTTGTCGAACTCCTCGATAACTTGGGCTCCCGTAGGACGACCCAACTCTACTGTGGTGATCACATAATTTTCAGGCCTCTCCTCGGTTCGATCACAATCTTCCCTCGGAATAGCCACCTGAAGCGTCTTGGGGAGCACGACTGGGTTAGTGAGATCTTTGGCTTTGGCGGGCCCTTTTCTTCTCTGGTGGCGCACTGATCCTCCTGAGGAACTCCTCCATCTCAATGGCCGGATCCGTGTCATCCTCGAGTTCTCTCCTCATTCTGTCGGAAAGCCAATCAGGCACTGTCTGCTGTGGATTACAAATGACAAGGGGCTGTTCTTCTGTTGCCTCCATCTCGTGCACTTCCTCTCTTCTTGCACTGGTCTGCTCAGGCTCATCCTCCTCTATAAGTTGGGTATCTCCCGACCCTTGGGTCCCCTGTTCTGTGTTTTCTTCTTCTTCCAAAGCCGTATCCAACATCTGCTGAAAATGGGTGTCGGCCATTGTTTCCTCTTCCTCCTCCTGTTGGCCGCCCCTGGATAAACTGACACTAGCTGATTCCCGGGCGTTGGGCTGATCTACCTCCTCAAGTCCCCGCTCTTCCTCCAATCCTGCCCTCTGATCGGCAAATAATGAAACCACTCTCAAACTCGAAGACTGAGTTTGTGAGTGCACGGGTGATGCTTGTTTTATCCTCAACGGTATCGGTTGGGTTGGCACTTCTACTTGTGGCCTCGATGTCTGAGCAATTTTTTTCCCCCTTTTTACCGATAACGGCCTTGGGTCACCCATCAAGCTATAAGTAAGGGCGATCGACTTGCTCTTAAGTCTGCATACATGTCTGTCGACCCAAGTCTTGGTAAAAGTCATCACCGGGATAGAAAGAGTGTCCAAGTCCATGATCTTTGGCTCGGACCAATCAGGTGGTGGGACAGGAGTATCCCTAACTGACCCATAGTCGGGTTGCATGACGTTGACATCCTCCTCCACCTGGTCGGGAACTGGAATAATCTCACATTCTCTAATCAACTTGAGAAGAAGTCTGGAAAACATCCTTCTTCTTATCTCAGCCTCATCCACTGCATTTGCCCAGAAGTCCTCTAGATGAGCTCTGTGCCGGTATTCAACGTTCTGTACCATCCGGATGTTCCCGTAAGGATCGAAATCCTGCCTGCCTGTGTGATATGACAAATGATAAGATTGCAGCTCGTCCTCTGCCTCTCGGGCTGCCTGTAAAGAGGGACACACCTCAATGGAATTTCCCATGGTGATAGGGAAATCAAGTCCACCCTTCTTTTTCCTTTTCTGAATCTTATCGTAGGCAATCAATTGCCTAGATACCTCAAGCATTACTATGTGATCAGTGGGGTATCGTGGTAACCGATACGGATACGAAGTGAACCCTTGCAGCCTAATATATGTGAATTTCGGGAATTGGATGAGCCAATACCCATATTCCTCAATCAATGTCTGTGCTTCTTTAGATATTCTCTGCTGCGTCCTCTGCTGAAGCGTCCTCGCAATGTGCATTGTGAATGCATCATTTGCCCGTTTATAGTTGGCAATGTTAGCTAAATGTAGCTGTGTGCAGGCTTCATGGATTTTGAATTGACCAGGGGCACAGCCGATTGGCTCTTTGTACGAAATCCCTCTGTACTTAGTCATTCTGGCCAACATGTAAATTACATATGAGCTCATGTAGAAAGTCTTCGTCACCTTCAAGCTCCTGAATTGTTCATCGATGTGGTTGCTAATCATCCTAGCCCAATCGACACACTCCTTTCCTTCCAAGATGATCTCGATGAAGTAGAACATCCAAGGCTCGAAAATGTAAGCCTGTGCACTCCCATTCACCCGGCTCAACATCATTATCAAATCACAGTATTCTTGTTTCACGTCCTCGGCAATTATCTGCTTTGGGAGCTTAGTGCGGGGTGGCCTCGGCTTCTGCATCCAAACTCTGTTGATGACTGCAGTGACTCTTTCGAAAGAGGAAGAGTACATCTTGTCTGCCCTCTTATTTGTTCTGCATAACATCTCCTCAGCAGTTGGAATCCCAAATGCCTCTCCGATGGCATCCGGTGTGAAGTTGGCGAGCAGTTTACCATCCGGAGAGACAATCGTCCTACGTTCTGGCTTGTAGTGATTGGCACACTCCATAATTAGCTCCGGACACTGAATTGCCGGCGGAGAACTAGCAGTTGCGTAGATTCCACTCTTCATTATATTATGTGCCATGACGGATGGTTGATGGCCCCCTAGCCCGAACATCCTCGACTTGAGTGCATTTAGATTAAATGTACCAAGGTTGGTGTCATTTAATCCTGCCAACTTTGAAACTATTGCTGACTTTGGGAGAAATGGCTTAGCGAGCCTTTTAATCATTGCCTGCCGGGATGAGCCAGCCTTGCCTGCTTCAGTGTTTGCAGCCCTGCCTGCGGCTTTGCTTGTTCCTGCAACATCCTTTGCTCCGGCCATCTGCAAAATAAAATAGAAGAATAAGCTAGACTGCAGATTTTGAATAAAATAAAACAATTCCCGAGATGGCTGCGAATACGGAGTTAGCTTTGAAAATAAAATTCCTCAGCATAAATTTCTAACTCCAAACCTCAAACTATATAAAAATCTCTGAGTTTAGAGACAACTCTCAGCAACTGCACTTCTGACTGGTGAAGAAAAAACGCAGCAAGCTAATAACTTTCAGCAATGTAGCTAATTTCTCCAGCACAAATAATTCGAACCTTGACTTCACTTTGTCAACTTCAGCAGTTAGAGGAATAAAGAGTTGCCAGCAATATGAAATTTCAACTTCCTCAACTTCTCAACGCTTAAACTTCGCAGCAACTCCACTTTCAGCTCTTTGAGAATTAAATTCTCCAGCAACTCCGGAAAATAACTTCAACCTTCAACTTCGAAGTCGCAGCAACACACTTTCAGCTTTTCGAAAGAAAGAGTCTCGGCAAATGAAAATTTCTCCAGCACTTCGTACTTTCAGCAACTCAACACTCCGAAATAAAATAAACTCTCACAGAATTTCTCTCCTCAACCACTTGGAAAACATTTTAATCTCTCAAGAACTTCTTCAGCAACTTCAACTTCGAAACAACTGTGAGGAAAAATGAGAGAAGAGATTGTTTAAATAACTCTTCTCGGAGAATCCTGCTAAGTAGTGCTGGGGCTATTTTTAGCACCTTCATCAATTTTCCACTCTCTTCGTTCGGAATCTTCTAATTCAAGCGCAGTAGTGGGCTAGTCGTCAGCCGGTCATTATGGCAGTTGCCATCAATAATGATTCCTTCTTCTTCTAATTTCGAATTTTCCTCTTAGTCTGCCAGTTAACAGCTCGCGAGAAAAACAATCACTTGAATTCCATTTTAAAATCTCGCAGTGTTTAAATAAATTCAACTCGAAAAAATTCGTGGGAGTTGTAAATATATTTCCAACTTTTAAAATGTCTGTCATTTAAATCCTCGGTTTCATAAAATTTGCCTTAGACATTTTAAATTCTCTCATTAAAATGTTCAACTCCGGTGATTAAAAATTATCTGCGCCTGCTCGAAATAATTCATCCTCTGAGATTTAACTTCCGTCAGGAAAATAATCTAGGCAAAACGAATTTCCTCTGAAAATATTAAAATTTCCCTTAGGAAATTAATTTTAAAATCTGTTAACTCATGGGTGCATTTTAAACGGGTTCATTTGATTTTCACCTGCCCCATGGAAAATATTCATCGATATCAAATCTTCCCCTTGAAAAAAAATTCGTTAACTTTCAACTGCCTTTGGAGAATTTTAAAACTCATCAAATCATCCTTCCATGCCAAGGGCGTATTTTTCCCTAGTGAAGTGCTATCTCACTTAGAAAAATTTTCTAACATTTTCTCTCTTGGCGTATTTCCCTTGGTATAATTTTTCTCTGAAAAAAAATCTCCATGCCTTATGAATTTAAAATTTAAATCCCTCTTCAAGGGCGTATTTCTTTCAAATTTAAATTTTAATTCCCACGCCTTAGGAATCCTTCACTTGTTTTCTTCTTGGGCGCACTTTACCTAGTGAAATTTTATTTCACTTAGGAAAATTTTTTAGTTTACACCTCAGGCGCATTTGAGGGGGGAAGCTTTCTTTAACACTTAGGAAATTTACTTTCACACGCCTTCAGCTCATGGGCGCATTTGCTAGGCCAAGTTTTCACTTTACACTTAGAAAATTTTCAAACACTTAGAATATCCTTTCAAGGTGAGGGCGCATCTGCTAGGTTCCACTTTTATTTCGTTGCCTTAGGAAATTTCCTCCAGCAACCTTGGGCGCATATGGGGTCTTGAGCTTTCATTTTCTTGACTTAGAAATTTTCATATCCTCACCTTCTTTGAGGGCGCATTTTGACCTCTCTACTTTCATTTTATGCCTTAGGAAGAATTTGAAGGCACTTCCAAGGTGGGCGCATTTACATGGGTCCACTTTCATTTTCATGCCTTAGACGTTTTGAGAGAGTCATCAAGGTGGGCGCATTTCCTTGGGTCTACTTTCGTTTTCATGACTTAGAAACTTTTTAGTCTTCAATCCTTGAGGTGAGGGCGCAAATCACTAGGTGAGCTTTCACTTTCCACGCCTTAGAACTTTTCAAGGCATCACTACCCTTGGGCGCAAATGAGGTGTTGCACTTTCAATTTCATACTTAGCCGCTTTTCACCTATCCTCTTCTTCCTTGGGCGCAAATGAGACCCCATGCTTCTGTTTTGCTAGGTGGGCACATTTTGATGGGTCTACTTTTATTTCTGCCTTAGACAATTTTCAAGCCTCTGCCTGCCCCTGCTCTTGCATTCTATTTTTAGCAAGTTGTGCTATTTTTAGCAAGTCCCTTAATTTTCAACTTCTAAGGCTCCGTTTTGCCTGAAAATTTCATCAGATGATCTTCTTCACCTTGTGAACCTGTTTTGCCAGTCCTCTGCCCTGACATGCTATTTATAGCCACCTGCTATTTATAGTAAGTTCCTACTTTCTGACTTCAGAGCTCCGTTTTGCCCGAAAATTTCATCGATGATCTTTCACCTTGTGAACCTGTTTTGCCTCCTGCCTCGACATGCTATTTATAGCCACCTGCTATTTATAGTAAGTTCCTACTTTCTGACTTCAGTAGCTCCGTTTTGCCCGAAAATTTCATCAGATGATCTTCTTCACCTTGTGAACCTGTTTTGCCAGTCCTCTGCCCTGACATGCTATTTATAGCCACCTGCTATTTATAGTAAGTTCCTACTTTCTGACTTCAGTAGCTCCGTTTTGCCCGAAAATTTCAAGATGATCTTCATAGCTTGAGTGTTACTCTGATGCCAACCTCGGGTGCAGACCTGCTATTTATAGCCGTGCCCTGACTTACTAAAAATAGTAAGTTCTCCGACTTCGCTCAAATTTTGCCAGCAGGTACCTTGAAGTGTGCTGACATGGGTGGGGTACTTTGTTTCGGCTATTTTTGGATTTTACCCCCTATAAAAGTGGAAACCCTAATTTGACTTGTATGTATCCCGAACGGTCTCCGTTTGACTTCGTTCCTTCTGCATGTCGTTCTGCTTGCTGAACTGGAGTGTTGGGCGGCTGCCAGAGTGTACCTGCTAAAAATAGAAACTGTCCTGAAAAGTGACTCATCCACTGCCGGATGGTTTTGCATGTCATATTGCCCGTGGGATCTCAAAAAACCCAGAAAAACCCAGAAAACTGGTCTGCATGCATGCACTGGCTAAAAATAGTAAGTCCTCAAAACTCGATCTTCTCCGCTTGCAAGTCACACCGTTGCGAAGCTCTCGAAAAACCCATAAAGAAAAACCCGACATGCGTTGAAAAACACTGCATGCGAACCCTAAAAATAGCCTCCGAAGGCTGAACTCTGAAAGTGGTTGTCTCGGTTTGCATGTTACATCACTGCGAAGGTTTTGGAAAACCCAGAAGGATTCTCCAGACATGCATCTGAAAAGCTCATGTGGAAACCCTAATTTGACTCTTAAAGCCTGAAATGCCAAAAATAGCAAGTCGTCTGATCTGGTTCAAAATTCACGTGTAGACAGCTTGATGTTACCCGGATGCAGTGGAACTGACAGAATTCCAAAATCTCAATAAAATAGTCCCAAGTTGAATACTTACTAAAAATAGTAAGTTGCCGGAATACAGTGAAAATTTAGGGGGACTCTGCTGGAAGTCTTCTGACTGCTGCACTAAGCTTAGATTTCAATTTTATAACTCGGTTTGACCTTTAATAAGCCTGAAGGATGAAAACC
The DNA here is from genome assembly GCA_007115665.2 of Sequoiadendron giganteum. Lineage (NCBI taxonomy): Eukaryota > Viridiplantae > Streptophyta > Pinopsida > Cupressales > Cupressaceae > Sequoiadendron > Sequoiadendron giganteum. The sequence continues at coordinate 453,817,233 of CM021103.1, read as the reverse complement.
CTAATTACCCAGACTTAACCAATATTTCAACCTGGGTCAAACAACGGGACATCCCCGGAAGGACCAGAGACCAGAGAGAGAGCGAACCAAAGCCAAAAGACCAGAATGGAGCAAAATTTAGGGGGTCCCCATCTTGATGGGGTGATGTGTGAAAAAGGTCACAACAAGTGGCTTAAAGAGAAAATAAACAGCTTGCCAAAGAACGTAGGACGTGGAGAATTCAGAGATGAGTACGCGATCATGATCACTCTACTCAACCGTGTCACTGGTCAAGCAGAAGCAAACAAGTTTCAGACATGGATGCATTACATCATGTCTCAACTTGTCAACAATAAAGAACATTACGATTGGCTTGTCTTGATCAACGACATTCTCCACAACTAGATGACCGGATTCTTCAAGGTCCATGAATTCCATATGGGTTCTTACCTCATATATCTGATAGCCTTTCAAGGCTAGTTTAGAGGGTTGAATACTGTAGTAACTTTGGGTGTGAAGAAGGTTCATCAACATTTCTCGCAGCTTGAATTCTCACAATCAAAACGACACTTCAAGTGAGTGAATGACCAGTTCTTGATGCACACAGTGAGGGACCTTGATCATGAGTTACATGTACGCATTTCACCAGAAGCCAAATTGGCAATGGTAGATTGGGCTGATTGGTTCATCCAGTTCCCCACGATTACCTACATTCGCATATATGGTTACTCGGGTCAACTAGCCATGTTACCTCATTATCCATCGGATAAGGTGGCATTCATGGAATTTCTACGACAGTTGCACAATGTCCACACCTTTCTGTGCAATAAAAGCAAGACAACTGTCAACTTTCCCTTTGTAATGGGGATATACAGGTGTAGATCAGCAGTTGACGCTAAGTCAATGAGCCAAGAAATGACGAAACTTTATCTTAAGTTTCTCATTGAAAGACGCTCATATGACCCTTGGGGTCACTTTTTAGCCTGCCTTGGCCACCATTCTTCACATAAACCTTCCATGGAGGATTATTGGTTTAATTGTGAAGACGAGTTCGAAGTATGAAGGCGCAACTACAATAGGTTCACTCTTCCATAGATCGCTGAGTTCTTGTTAGAGGATGTGGAAGGGTTATCAGATGATGATGGGGAAGTCATACTTCCCACATTCTTCATAGATCAAATTGACTTGCAGCCACTTCGATCTGTTGATTGGTACGCCAAGGAGAGCACATCCGTTGAGGAAAGGACAAGTAGAGTTGTGAGAAACATCAGGCTTTTCTTGGAGAGCAAGAGGACAAGGAAGGTCGTTATTCCAATCACAGAGTAGCCACCAGTTACTACCACACTACCTTCCACTTCAAAGTGGAAACCTAGACAGAAAACAAGGATTAACCCTCCTAAAGGAAGCAAAATGTCAGGGCATTCGGAAGGAAAGATGCAAGTTGTTGATATAAATCAGCAAGAGCAACATGTGAACACAACCATAGATATAGCTGAGATGGTGCCAGAACTGGAAGCAGAGCCTCCTATTCCGTCACCACCGCAATAGTCTCCAATTCACATTGACTTGGAGCTAGATTTGCTACCACATGACATCTCAACACAATCTCACTCATCAGGAGTTCATGGGACAAGCACCAATCCTTCCAGCGAGGTTAGTCGAGATTCTTCTTGGCTTGAGATTCTCTTGGGTAGGAAAAGGAGAAAGTCGTTCTACCAATTGAATTTCGTAGAATTCGACCATTTCTATCAAGACATGTTTGAAAAGAAGCTCAAAAAGCGAGTTCATGTGGAAAAGAATGCCGACAACAAGATTGTCATTGAGAGCGCCGCACCACCTGAGGAAAAAAATGCGGATGTAGAGGTTGACTTCACTTTGGTGAAAGTCAACCTTGGTAAAAGCACACGCTAGGCTGATGTAGATCTCTTCGAGGTTGCAGCGCAGTAAGCATGAAGGAAAGAGTTGTTAAGGATGGTGAAAACAAAGCAGCCCTCAAGGCTGAAAATCAACAACTATGACAATACATCTCCAACCTCCTTCATGGCACTTCAAACATCACTGCCTTGCTTCTGCAAATACTGGAGTTACCTGCAGAGAAAAATCAACTAAGTCAGTTGGTTGTTTATGGAAAACACCTGAAAGACTAGATAGAAGAGTTTGTCACCAGGGGCCGGTTCATACTTGCAGAGTTGTACCAGTTGAGGTACAATGCCCACGAGCTTTGCTTGGAGGTTCAAGAGTCAGAGCTAAGCATAGCAGAAGAGAAACCCACGGATGAGATCACCATCGCCAACTTGAAGGTGGCCTATGATTCAGGTAGTACAGAGGAGAACAAAGAAATGCTTTTTACTTGGAGAGAAAAACTCCTCTTCAAAGTAAAAACACACGAAGCAATGTCTGTAGAAATGGCTGAGTATAGAGAAAAGGTTGCAAGTTCCATCAAGCTCGTAAGAACTTTTGTGTCATAGATTCCTTGCTAATATCAATGCGAGAATGGCGAGTACGTTGAGCTCAGTGATTTGCAATCAGAGTCTCAAAATCTCATCCATGGCAGTTTCAGTGGCGATCTTGTTGATAGCAAGTCAACTCAAGTTGCAGCCATGTCAACAAAGTTTGATGACGCAACTGAAAGGAGAAGAGAGCTACAATATCAGATCACAAGTGGCGAAGAGATGTTGCGGCGACACCACATCATGTTGAAGAGTATCAGTAGTCCGATCGCAGAGACATTTAACAAATGGTTGGAGGAGATGATGGCTCAAGTTGATGAGGTGTGATCCAATAGTTAGGATGTCCCACCTTTTCTAAAGATAGCATTTGACACAGCAGTTAACTTGACGCCTTTTCCAAGTTAACTCACTGTCCCACCATTTATGCATGTCTGTTTTTGGAGACACCTTTTGTACAATGGAGTTAGTTTTAGTTTAGAATTAGTTAATTGAAGTAGTCTTTCCAGTTAACTGTTAAGTTGCCTTTATTTAAACATAGGAATAAATCTTGCAGATTGGCAAGAAATGAATGTTAACTCAAGGAGATTTTAGGGTTCCCTACTCCTTTGAGTGTCTATAATTAAGAGCAACCTTTGCTCATTATTTTTTAACCATACTTGTGATAACAAAATGTTGAGCAATTTGCTAGCTTTCTTGTTGTTCATGTACTTGTGTTCATTCTTTGTCTAAGAGCTATTTGGTTGATCGTATCTTGTATGATTTTCCTCTTTCATACTATTTGCTCTCCCAAACGTGTAATCAGTGATTGAGTTTGAGAAAATAAATCAAAAGAGCAATGAGCCTTTGATCCAAAAGTTTCAAGATCTATTAATATTTGTTGTTTCTATAATCTTTGTTTCGATCTACACCTCGAAAAGAGCAATGAGTGTTCGAGGGAATTTGGAGATTAAGTTTATCGTTTAATGTTGTTTCTTACAATCTTTATTTCAGCCTACACCTCGAAAAGAGCAATGAGCCTTCAAGGGAATCCTAATATTTAGTTGGTCGTTTGATGTTTTGTTCTTAATATTCTTCATTTTAGCCTACACCTCGAAAGAGCACTAAGCCTTTGAGGGAATCCTAAGATCTAGCTTATCGTTTGATGTTTACTTGCATAAACTTTATTTCAGCGTAAATCTGAAAGAGCAATGAGCCTTCAGATGCATTCTAAGAAACAGTTTGTCTAAGTTACCCAATCATTCCCAGTTACTTCTAAATCCTCTCGCTCTGAATTTACTTGACGAGATAGAAGTGTTATAAAATAGGCCTAGTTGTAGTTGAGATTACGAAACCAGAGAAAACCTCAGCTGCAACACATAGAATTTTATAAACCTTGTGCTCTCAATCTCAGCTGAGTAAAAAGATAGGAAATTAGTTTACATTTCTTTTTATGCATCAACAGCAAAAGAGGGAGCTTCCCCTCCTAGTTTGAAGAATAGTTTATTTGTGCATAGCTGTCCGTTTCCAATACACACTCCAAAGGTGCGAATTGAAATGCCAACACTACTTGTAGAGGATTGGGTATTGTTAGTTCAAAACAACTGTGCTAGATTCTTTCTTAATTTTAATTTCTTTTATATTACTGTATTTCACTGTTTTTGAAACTCCACAAACTTGGTCTGAAACTCCGAAATGTTTGGTTTATATTTTATGATTATTTCAGATTATCTGACGTAAAAAATTTATTTTGAGTGAAATCTAATTTTTAATCATTTCATCTAAGATTGTACATTTTAGCTAAGATGTAGACATACAATCAAAGATTCCTTCGAAAACACTTGCTACTGATTTTCAACGTATTTTACTTCAGGTTTTGCAGGGTCATACACCATTCCAAAAGCTTGTGAATAGGTACTATTGAAAGTGACAACTCTGAATTTTCATAATTTCAAATATAGGGATAGGAATAGCACAATAAATTCTATTTTCAAAGAGGGAATTTATTCATGTATAAGTTCAATCATTTTGATGTTGCCTGGTAAAGGACATTTTCTTGTGTGTGATTTGTAACTTTAATAATCTGAAAAATTCCAATTCTTTCATATTTTTGAAAAGAATAAGTTCTTTATTCTTGTTGTGAAGGTATCACATCATAGTTGTCAATTTACATGATATCTGATATGGTTTTTGAGTTTTATTGTACTTAAATTATTTTTGAGTGGTTCTTTTTGTTTGTTTACATCATGCAATTTGTGAAATGTGCTAACTAATTTTTTCCTTGAATTGTCACAACACAAACCAACACTATGCCAATTGATTAGTGTTAGCTTCAAAAGAGAATCAATTGAAATGCACTCAATGCCAAGAATGTGCACACAAGACCTAATGTGGGTGAGGTGCTAACATATGGCGGAGGAAACTGAATTAAGATTGAAAGTAAATACAATTGAAAGCAAAAAGAGGCGGTGAACCAGCCATGAGAGATTTCCACTCTACCACTTAATTAGTGGGGGGAAAGAACATTACAATTCTAAACTAATTCATCTGCTGCGGCAGGCATCCACTCAATAGTGGGAATTCTCCACTTGATAGTGGGTGAGAAAGAGAGATACAAATGTTTATTCTCCACACTGGCGGTAAACCATCTAGGGGTTACAATGTGTAAATTAAAATCACAAAGTAATTGCAGAAATATAAATGACTAAATAGTACTACTATTTCAGCCTTACAATGCTAAGTATCTGCAAGTACAAAATGTTTATTACAATGAATCTGCAATAGCAAATCTGCTCCAAACTCCTGCAATGTTTATAGTACATTCCCAATTACAAATATGAGTAGAAATTCCAAGGAAACATAGCAAGAGAAGGGAATAATTAGGTCTGATTTACAGAATCAACAAACTAAATGTACAGACCAACAAGTAATCTCCACTAATTCATTCAAATCTCCACCCAACAAGCTCCTATCTCCTCCAAATCCAATGCACATAGCACTAGAAGCATAAACACCCGAGAAATAGTGCATAACATGGAAAAGTTGAGTCTGATATATGTAAAACCAGCGACCAATATACAAACCAGCAAACTTAAACATTATCAAAACACAAATAAATCATCTAGGACATGGAACCCTTCACCCAAGAGTACAACAATGTAAAAACAATGATTATTGGATGGCACAAGACACCATAACCAGCACAAGGAGATGGTACGGCCCTAGGAGAGGGTGACCTCTCTAAGAAATTAGAGACTCCAAAATAAAATCTGCAAATGCTCAAGAATGATCGCCTATAGCATAGGAAATGATTGAGCAAATACCCATATGCAAATTAAAATCACCTCAAAAGTTATAAATAAAAACTCTTTCCAGCCATGTTTGAACCAGCAAGCACAAAACTGGAAAATCTCACCAAAATCTTCAATGTTGATGCACAATATGCACTTTTGAATGAAGCACACTCACAACTGACCATCTAGGGGACCATAGTTTCAGGCCCGAAGAATGGATTAAATTTGCTAAGCTTTCCTTTAGCCGGATTCTGGATTTCAAACCAGCAGCATAACTTTACAATATATTCCAAAGATGAGAATGAATGAGCAAGGCATCAATAAATAGGCTCTTCAGCTGAAAAATGAATCAACTTAAAACTCCCACAAGAAACTCTTCAACTTCCTCCAAGGGACGCCACCTCTCATGTTGCACTTTATTTGAAATATTAAAACATTAATCATCTCCCTCTAGGCGTCCACTTACAAGTTGCACAATAAAACATTTAATATAAATATTAAATGCTCAAATCAACCCCTTTATGTCCCCTTTTTAAAAACGACTTGAAGTCATCAAGCCTAGGCGTGGGGTACAACTTTAGAACATAAAATTGACTAAGTATAGAACTCAGTCCAAAGAGGTAGCCAAGAGCAACGCTCAAGCTGCAACTGACAAACTGCTAAAATTATCAAATTGACATTTGCCAAGCTGAACCAAACTGATGATGATGCCTCTGCCATAAACGGACTTACTAAAAATAGCGAATGCCAAAAATAGTAAGTTAACTTCAAATCCATTAGAAAGCCAAACTAATCAGCCACACTGAACTGCAAATGATTGAGCTACTGCCAGAATGATACTGCTAAAAGATAGACTTACCAAGAATAGCAAACTGCTATAAATAGTAAGTTTGCAAAACTTCCTCTGAACACCAACTGAGCAGTATCATGACTTACTATAAATAGTAAGTGCCCGGAAAGGTTGTCAAATTTAGATTCATGGGGGTTCATATGAGGATAATGTTTGCTGAGGGGAATAGTGGGGTTCCATGGCATGGTCTATACCCAGGTTTACTTTTTCTTTATGAAACTTGCTGCCATGAAAGTCAAGAGCTGTCTCTCGACTAATAAGAAGTCATATTTCCTAGATTTTGGTCTCTATGCATTTCTTTGAAGTAGTGTATGCAGCACTCCTTAATTCCTTTTTGATGATGGTACTTGTGCTTGATACCATTCTTGAATTAACATGTTTAAAGTTTTAAACATATTCCAAGTGCAAATAGAATTCCCTCTCAAAATTATGTACCTACTGAAAGTATTAGTTTTCATATTCTATTTGGTTTAGAATAACATATGCAAACTATGGTCTATAAATTTCATACCATACACATATCTTTCCTTCATCAAAAGTGTCACAAATACAAATGCCTTAAAGTTGAAAAATATCAGAACCATCTTCACCCCTACCCTAACCATTCAAGAGTATTTCAATCACATTAAAAATCTATAAGATCCCTTTCTACATTAAGGAGTATATAATTTATCTCGTTCTTATGGTACTTCATACATTGGCCAAATGGGATGTCCATTCAAATTAGATTTAAAGAACACATCTTCAATATTAACTATAAAAATATATGCATTGGCCAAACACTCCCATCATACTAAACATCAATATTTTGATAAAGTGCGAAGGCATAGATAATATTTTTGATACCGGAATAGGTTTAGATTGAAAACTCAAAATTGCATTTAAACCTAAGAATATTAATAGAGAAAATGGTCTTACTCTAAGCAACACATGGCAACAGATTATCAATAATGTATCAATTCACACAGTAATAAGTAAAATTTTTCCCTCAACTTACATTACTTTTTGTATCTTCCTACTATATATCTTACCTTGACAAAAATTTTGATTTCTTGTTCTCATTCTTTCCTATACATGTCACTCTTTCATATGCGAAAATTATTTCTGTATACTATTACAATCAATTCATTTGACACCAAACTAAATTAATAAAATATCTTATGAATTTTGTTAATAAAATAAAGAGCTTCCTCTTAAATATTTTTATTAACCTAATCAATAGTAATATAATTTATTAAAAAAAGCTCTTTTAAATTGACAGAACCACACATCTACAATTTAAACCTTTATTAATATATTCATACCCAAATTGGTCTATGATCACCAACCAAGTTTCATTTCTCTCAGGATGAGTGGGGTATCTCACTCTAATTATTGGTAAAAAATAATTTAAATTTGACTATGAAAGTTTGTTTTAACCATTGTCTTTCTTTCTGGTTTGTTAATTTAAATGTCATTGTGTATGTTTTTATTGCAATTTATTTAAAATCTCAATGTTTGGAAAGCCTTTATTCTGATTACTTACTTTTATTGGTGACAGATTTAGAGATGAGCTGGTCCTTGCTGTAGGAAAGGGTGAACCAGCTAATGTGATGTCTGAATATGGTTTCAGGCATGCATATCCTTGTATCTTTCTTACTCTTAGTTTTTCTTAATTCCCATAAACTATCAGTCATTTCTGAAGATTCTTTAATATGCTTGTAAAAATGATTTTCAGTGTCTTTTGCTTTTCACATGGCCTAATTAGCCTAGAACCTGTCTTTCTGATGTGAAGGAAGGTTGTTTCTATGGATGAGTATGCATCTTCTTTCATCAACATTGATCCTTTGGCTCAATATAAGTCCTGGGCAAATCACCTTTCATCCCAGAATAAGAAGCTCCTTTCACAGTTGGAAGGTGAGGTTGATGTAACTAACATGCATGTGCATGCGGCATTTGTTGTTAGTGATCCTGTTGATTGGGGCAGAGATATACAGGTTTGTTACCATTATTTTTTCTGTTCTTTTGTGTAGTACTGATTGAAAATCATATGCCTGAATTTGTTGACTTGTTTTTGTTACAACTTTTTGTAGATGCTACACTTAGTCCTTGTTTACCTTTGGTGTCAAATTTTTAGTCTGAGTTACATAATTTCTATTTTATTTTTAAAAATGTCATTTATGATTTGAAGAATATTTTTAAAATTTGTTTTATATGGGAATTTCTCTGTGCTGTGGTTTGCTTTCTTAGGTTTGGGTTTTCATTACCACTTAGCTAGGGCAATCTGCAGTTTCTGGTTACATCATTCTGTTATTGGTATTTTGTTTTGAGAACAGTAATACAAGAATGGTAGGTCCAAATAGAGAGATAAAATATTGCAAAATAATAGTAATGTTGTACCCAAAACAAAATTTTTGCTTCATTAAGGCATTTTGATTAAAATAGTCTAAATCTTGTAAAATTGTCATCAAAAGTCAGTTTTAGGTCAAACCAAGCATGGGCTTTTTGTGGGTTTTCTGTTTAGAAGATACTAGAAAAATTTGAAAAATTTGAAAATTAGGGTTTTTGGACCCCTATTTTTTAGGAAAAACCCTAAAAAATAGGATCTTCTCAGAATTGACTGAAAATTATTTTGATTGGATTATTTCACGTCATGATCACGTTGGCGAAGTGAGAATCAAGGAAAAGTTAGTTTAAGGCTGGTGGGTTGTTTTCACTTTTTCGGGAGAAAAGTTAGGACCTCCAAGGTCATCAATGGCAGTTGGCCAATACCAGGTGTCGAAATCTAACCCTGAAACTCATCGCAGAAGTTTCTGTGGCGAAAGATGCTGAAAAAGATGCTTCGCGACAGAGGGGATTTTCAAATGGTGAAAATTGTAAAAGATATTCTAAGTTTGGAAACGCTATTTCTTGCTACGAGGGGGATACTTGTGCAATCAACGTGCAAGTCAACTTTGTAGTGTTCGTACACGTAAAAATGGTGAAACACAGTCATGTACTTGCGTCAGCGGTGGTAATTCTTCAATGCAGACAACCCAACAAACGACACAGTATTCGTGAAGTGCGAAAGAGGTAAAATCATCAGAAAATCATCAACTTAAGAGCCAATTGCGCCCCTGCAGGCAAGGGGTGCCCTTGAATTTGAAGGCTCAGATGCAATTGTTAAAGGTTGCAAATACATTCATCTTCTCCAGAATTTTGTCAGCTTTCCAATGAGTCATCAAGCGAATCCATCAGTTTTGCGAAACACCAACAAACGAAGGCGAAAGCAGATGTAGAAGATTCACACATCACCGAAGATAGTCAAAATTCAGAATTTGCACCCTTGTAGCCTAGGGGTACCATTGAATAAAGCAAGATGTCAATTTTTGCAAAAACCATCTGCGATTAATCTCTTTAGATTCAGCCCAGCTTCGCGATGAATCCATTCGCCAGTCCATAAGACATACTAAGTGACCGTAGTAGTTGATCCGGCGAACACGCAAAACGAAGGGTAAAATGAAAGTCAAAATGTCAGATGTACCTCTACAGGCCAGGGGCGCCTAGCCTTTTGGTCAGCCAAATGGGGTTTTCGGCAACTGTTGTCTTCATAAGATCTGTGCAGAATCAGTCTAGCTATGTAGTGAATTCATCCATCAGCTCTTGGGATTTTTCAAACACCTGTGATGGAGGTTCAAGCGCAAAATGCTAGAGGCGAAAAGAAAGTGCAAATTTGGCTAAGTATGGAAAAATGCACCCTTCTTGAGAAAGGCGCCCTTCTATTGGAGGTCTCATATGTAGTTTTTTGGCCTGATGACTCCCATGAACATCTCTTCCAAGTTGTTCAATCTCCGCAATGAGACTGTCAATGCGAATGTCGGAGCAATCTAGCTCCCGATAGCTAAGGTCAAACTGGAACATTCCATTGAAAGTTACAAGTTGCAAAATAAGTCTCAAAAGGTCAATTGCGCCCCTATAGGCCAGGGGCGCCCTTGCATTTGAGGTTCTTAATCCAACTTTCAGACGTTGCATATACAGTCATCCTTTGTGGAATTCTTGCAGCTTCATGATGGATTCAATATCCAGTCGATGGGAGTTGTCAGTGACCGGCAGTTGCAGATTGAAGCACAGAGGGTCAAAATTCCAAAAATGGCTAATTCTGGTAAAACATGCACCCTTTTGGAAAAAGGCGCCCTAGAATTCAAGGCATTGGATGAAGTTTTTAGCGTTTGTTGTTCCTAGCAACATGATCCGGCTACATGATGAATCTGTCAGATCAGCTTCAGGATCAACCAGGCATCCAAAATTCAGGGTCAAACAAAGGCTTCGGTGACGAAATTTCAAGAAATTTTCTAAGTCTTAGAATAATGGCGCCTAAAGTCAAACTTTGACTTTTGAAACTGAAGTGTTGTGGATGCCCTATAATGGAGGGATTTTTGAATTGAATTTAAATAATAATAAAACTTCAATTTTACCTCTAAATCAACCTGCAAAATACTTCATTTTGCTTGCATGAGGCGTGTTTTCTTTTTGCATGCTGGGTGGCGCCCATTTTAGGGTTTTATCTTCATCCAGTTAACTAAATTGAGGTCCAATAAGATTATTGCATCCTAAATTTAGGGTTTTACATTATGGGTGATGCCTTAATCCATGAAATTTATTTATTAAAGCATTTGGGCACCAATTTTCTTCATCACAAGTTGGAGGCAAACACATATTTTCTCGTGCATCAAGATTTGGAGGCGCTACAGGAAGAACTTTTCAGTGTTCTTCGCAGTTACAGGTCTAGATTGCTCAATAGGGTAGTTTTGCATGCTTCATTTTTCTAGCAAATTCTTGGTAGTTTTCATCAGATTCAGACAAGGAGGCGAATTTCTTGAAGATTGAAAGAGGCAAAATATAACTTCTTTCTCTCTCATATTTCTTCTATCCTTGTCTTAGGTTTTCTCTTGCATGCACAAGTAAACATCTTTTTAAGAATCTGGTCATCTGGGCTCACTCAGCACAGTGTTGGCAACAAAACCCACGTGCCAGATTTTTTCGAAAAAATTGCCTCGTTGCCCCCTAAAATTAGGGTTTTCAAAAAAAGTCAAAATTTCAAAAAACGGAGAAATTGGTTTTGATTAGCTCGCATGTGCCAAAAAAACCCATATGTCAGAATTTTTTGGGAAAAAATAGTCCCGGTGCCCTTTGCAGCTTCTACACTGAAAAGTCATTGCATGCCTAAGTAAAAGCTAGTTTTTCGAATTTCTGACGATCTGAGTTGCCTTAGAGTCACATTCTCTACAAAACCCATATCTAGGAATTTTTTGTGAAAATTGCCCCTCAACAAGCTATTTTTAGCATCGCCAAAAGCTATATTTAGCTTTTCCGGAGAAGTTGTTAGAACATATCCGTGTTTACAGTCAACAGGCGAGTTTTTCAGAATGCAGTTTACTCAAACTGAAATCAATACCAAATCGGTCTTAATTCATGATTTTTCAAAACGATTGACATAGATTTGCATCAAGTGGATTCAGAGGTTAACTTGAACACTTTAGAGATAGACCAAACCACACTTCAAAACATTGAAGAATCTGGGTTGCTAGAAGCGACCTCATTTCCCATCTCAGCAGAGTGTATAGAGTTCGTAATTGTTTGTGTAAGGAATTACAACCCTTCTACACGAGAAATTCAATCAATGAATAGGTGAATGATATGCAGTCTCAAGCCCAAAGATATCGAGAAGTGTTTCAGTATTCCTCCAAATCCAAGTAATTTGGTCATATCTATGGAGAAGTGTGAAAACGCTTTCAATTTTGAAAAGGAAAAATGCTAGAGAAGAATGGCAAAAAGATGGCTCAAACAGAAAAGGACTAACTTGCCAAAGAATGTGGGTCGTGGAGAATTCAAAGATGAATATGAGGTGATGGTCACCCTACTCAACCGGGTCACCGGTCAAGCAGATGCCAACAAGTTCCAGCCTTGGATGTATTACGTCATGGCTCAACTTGTCCATAATAAGGAACCCTATGACTGGGCTTCTTTGATCAGCAATGTTCTTCACAAGCAAATAACTAGTTTCTTGGTTTCTCACGAGTTTCACATGTGTTCATACCTCGTGTATCTGATTGCCTTCCAAGGCTAGTTTAGAGGGTTGAACATTGTGGGAATTCTAAGTGTACAAAAAGTTCATTAGTATTACTTGTAGCTTGAGTTCACACAGTTCGAGTGACACTTCAAGTGAGTGCAGGAAGCATTCTTAATGTACACCGTGAGGAATCTTGATTGTGAGTTACATGTGCATATTTGAGCAGAAGCCAAATGGGAAATGGTAGAATGGGCAGATTGGTTCATCTAGTTCCCTACTTTTACCTACATCCACGTGTATGGATACTCCGGTCACCCAGCCATGCTACCCCATTATCCTTTGGATAAGGTGGTCTTCATGGAATTTCTACGGCAATTGTACGAGGTCCACTCCTATCTGCGCAACAAATGTAAGCCTGCTGCCACTTTTCCATTACAAATGGGGATTTACAGGTGCAAGTCAGCAGTTGACGCCAAGGCTATGAGCCATGAGATGATGAGGGTTAACCTCAAATATCTCATTGAGAGATGCTCATATGACCCTTGGGGTCACTTTTCAGCATGCCTTGGCAGACGTTCTTCACACAAGCCATCTCGTCACCAACACCAAAATAGTCCTCGGTTAGCATCGACTTGGAGCCAGACTCGTCACCACATAGCAATACTTCAATGCATTCTCACTCATTGGGAGTTCCTAGGTCGAGCACCAATCCTTCTAGTGTGATTAGTTGAGACTCATCTTGGCTTGAGAATCTTCTAGGTAGGAAGAGGAGGCAGCCATCCTATCAATTGGACTTTGTGGAATTTGATCATGTCTACCAAGACATGCCAGATAAAAAGTGTAAGAAGCAAGTTCATGTGGAAAAGAATGCTAACAAAGAAATAATCATTGAGACCACCGCACCGCCAGAGGATAAAAACTTGAATGAGGTAGAAGTTGATGACTTCACTTTGATAAAAGTCAACCTTGGAAAAAGCACACACCAAGCAGATATGGATCTCCTCGAAGTTGCGACGGAAAGTATAAAGGAGAGAGTGATAAAGGATGGTGGAGATAAAGCAGCCCTCAAGGCTGAAAACTAGTAGCTTCGCCAATATATCTCCAACCTTATGCACAACACTTAAAATATCACCGCCTTGCTCCCGCAGATGTTAGAGTTGCCAACAAAAAAAAACAGCTAAGTCAGTTGGTTGTATATGGGAAGCGCCTAAAAGACTGGGAAGAAGAGTTCGTCACAAGGGGCCGCTTCATACTTTCAGAGTTGTACCAGTTGAGGTACAATGCCCACAAACTTCGCCTACAAATTCAGGATTTGGAGCAAGAAATAGTGGTTGACAAAGCATGGAATGAGATCTTGATCTCTCACTTAAGGATGGTATATGACTTGGTTACAACAGAAGATGATAAGGAAGCAGTTTTTACTTGGAGAGAACAACAAATCTTCAAGGTAAAAAAACATGAAACAATTTCAGCAGAGTTGATCGAGAGCAGAGAAAAGGTGACAAGTGCACTCTTGTTCGTAAGAACTTTCATGTCAGAAGTCCCTTGCCAGTATCAGCGTGAGGATGGAGTATACATCGAACTCGCCAACGTACAGTCAGAGTTTACAAATCTCATCCGTAACATTTTCAGCAGTGATTCAGTTGGCTCTAAGTTGAGTCAACTTGCAGTCATGTCAGCACAATTTGATGAGGCGACCAAGAGTAGAAGAGAACTACAGAGTTAGATCACAGATGGTGAAGAGATGCTGCGAAGACATCGAGTACTTTAGAGGAGTATCAGTGCCCCAGATGGAGATGTAGTTAACAACTTCTTGGAGGAGTTGGTTGCTTAGAGACATAGCCAGTGAACTACAAATCAGGACGTCCCACCTTTTCAAGATAGACATTAGACACAATAGTTAACTTGATGCCTCTTTCCAAGTTAACTCGCTGTCCCACATATCATTGCATGTTTATTTTGGAGTCACCTATGTGCATTTAGAGTTAGGTTTCAGTTAACTGATGTTAGTTATCAGTTGAATCTCATATCAATAAAGACTTGTGTGTTGCAAAGTCCAATCAGTTTAGTTTAGAATCAGTCAACTGAGGTAGTTTTTCCAGTTAACCGTTAAAGTTGCATACATTTAGACCTAATAATAAATCTTGCATGCTTGCAAGACTGATGTTAACTCAAGGAGATTTTAGGGTTCCCTAATCCTTGAGGTTCTATAAATAAGAGCATCCTTGCTCATTTGTATTTTAACTTTTGCTGTAATAACAAATTGTTGTGTCCACCTTGCCATGCAATATTGCTATTCTGTATTGGTTCACTTTGTTAATATAAAGCTGGTTTGATCGTTTATTGTGTGTTAGTTCCTTCATACAATTTGCTTTCCCAGATTTATTTGTTTCTAATAATCTTTCTTTCATATCTACACCTCAGATAGGTATCCTACCTCGGAAATTTAGAAATAGAGATTATCAGTTTGATGTTGTTTTTAATAGTCTTTCTTCCATATCTACACCTCGGATAGGTGTTCCACCTCTTTGGGAATTTAGAAATAAAGATTGTCGTTCAGTGTTGTTTCAAGTAATCTACTTTCAGCCTACACCTCAAATAGGTATTCCACCTCCTTGGGAATCTTGAGAATTAGCTTGCCGTTTGATGTTGTTTCCAATAACCTTCATTTCAGCCTACACCTCAGATAGGTGTTCCACCTCCTTGGGAATCTTGAGATAGAGTTTATTGTCAACCATTCCCACTTGCTCCTAATTCCTCTTGCTCTGTTTTTCTACAGGAAATAGGATAGTTTTAGCGTTAGTGTAACATACATGAACTAAGCATATAATATAAATGCAACAATTAATTCAAATATATAAACTTGCATAAACTGAATTGCATAATATAACTGATACATGAAATTGAAATGCATAACTCTATTGATATAGAGCCGCGGCAATATATATATATATATATATATATATATATATATATATATATATTTTCTAATTATGAAAAGAAGAACATGAACTTAAATTGATTTCAATTGAAAAGAACAAATGATAACGGAAAGGAAAAATATTATAGTAAATAACCTTACATGATTACTGAGAATTTGAGATTACAGTGTTCCTTGAATCCATTTAATTCATCTGAAACTTTATTCATCCTTTTTTGCTGAAATTTGAGAAAGAGGAAAAATATCATCAAGATGTTTTTCGGTCCAATCACAAACTAACTAGTCCCTCGTGCCATTTCCTACTGGAAAGGCCCGACCCTTCCTAGAGAAGTATTGGAAGGAAAATCTAATGCCATCTGAGACTGGTGTTTGACCCTACACAATCCCTAGTCGATCATAAATGTTGGCATTTCAATTAGCACCTCTGGAGTGCCTATTGGAAATAGACAGCTATTACAAGTGTTTTAGTAACTGCTCTTCGAATTATATAGAGGAAGATCCCTCTTTGCTGATTTTTTGCGTAAAAAGTATAGTAAACTAAGGTTCCTATCTTTTTTACTCAGCGATAGGACACAAGGGTGCATAAACACAATGCGTTGTAGCTAAGGTTTTTTCTAGTTTCTGCAAATCTTAACTACAACTAAACTAGCTTTTAATCTATCCTATCTCCTCAAGATAAATAGAGCATGAGGGCATAGGAGTTGGAATGGGTTGGTTGGATCACTTGAATCTACCATCTCTTCAGAATATGTCCGAGGCTTTGAACTCTCAGATCTACGCTGGGATACGGTATTATTGAAGCAAACACTCTTTACGGTAAGATGGATCTAAGACTTGCCAAGGAGGAGGAACCCCTGTCCGAGGTATAGGTTGGGAAACAACTCACTAGAAACAACAAAGTACGATGATTTGGCTAACACGATTCCCGAGGAGGTGACGACACCTGTCCAAAGTGTAGGCTGAAAGACAACTCATTACACAACATCAAACAATAACTATTAATATCAAAATATCCAAGGAGGAGGAACCCTTGTCCAAGGAGGAGATTGAAAGAATAAGTTATAAGAAACAAGACGTTTGGAAGAACTCAAATCTTTAGATGAAATTGCATGTGCCTTTTGATTTCCTTCTTCAAGCTTTCTCAATGAATTACAAAGAATTGGGACAGCAAAGGTACGAAATCATACACAATTGCGATCAACCAATTAACTCTCATCCAAGAGTGAACAAATATGCACTTTCAAACTTGTTGGCAACAATGGCATAGCAATTTTGCATAGTAAATGAAAGTTAACAAATAATGAGCCCAAGGCTCTGATTTATAGAAACTCAAAGGAGTAGGCAACCCTAAAATCTCCTTGAGTTAACAATCAATTCTTGCCAATTAGCAAAATTTATTCCTATGTCTAAAAGTAGGTAAGCAAGCAGTTAACTGAAAATCTACTTCAGTTAACTGAAACTAATCAAAGAGTCAACTGGATGTCTACTTCAGTTGACTGAAACTAAACTAAAAGTGAACTGAAATTACAAAATATGCCTCCAAAATAGAGATCAACAATTAGTGGAGATCTGAGATAGACATCCATAATTGGTGGGATTTGACATGCATGATCAATGGGACCTGGAGTTAACTTGGAATGAGGCATCAAGCTAACTCTTGTCACCATTAATGCTATTTTGAAGGGTAGGACGTCCTTTGTGGGTGCTTTACACCTCTGCTCCATTGGTCAACAACCCTTATATCCATTTGTTGACTTCTTCTACCTCTCGCAATTTGCTTTTGATATTCGATCTTCTTTGCAGTTGCATCATCCAGCCTTCGTTGTTGACATGGAATGTGGAGGTAGTGTGGTAGTAATCGGTGGAAGCTCTATGTTTGGAATGACTACCTTTCGCATTTAGCTATCCATTGAACGGTGATGTCATTTATGCCTTCCAAGGCATCCAACTTGACTATGGGCTTCACTTGATGCATGTCCGTGTCGAGTGTTTTCAGAAAGTCGTGAAGTAGGACCATTTTGGTCTTGATTTAAACTTGAGAGTACTATATTCTGAAAAACTTGACTGTTGACTGTAAACACGGATATGTTCAGACAACTTCTGAAAACCCCTAAAAATAGCCACTCGTCGAGAAGTATTTTTTCGGAAAAAATCTGACACATGGGTATTGTTCATGCTTCAATGTTGAACAAACCCAGTTCGTTGGATTTTTGAATCTGTGACTTTTTCGGAAAAATCCCTAAAAATAGGGGCAGCAAGTTTGTTGTTTCTGGAAAATTTCAAGAGATGGGTTTTGTTGAAAAATTGTGCTGATCATACCCAATTGGTCAAATCTTTGATAGCCTACTTTTTTCTGTGACATGCAAGAAGTTTAAGAGAGAAGAGAGGAAGAAAACAAGCGGAAGATTGGAAGTTGTTTGCTTCCCTTCTATAAAAATATGCCTCCGGATGCAACCTCTGAGAATTTATCTTTCCGTACAACTAATCTTCAAAAAAAATACAAAGAACGATCAAAACCTTTTGTCATATCTTGAAAAGACATCTTGGAGAGCAATTTGCTGTTTTAGCCTTCAACCCACAAAAGAAAATAATGAATTGGGAAGCCTATGCTTGATTATATAATGATTGGTGCTTGAATGCATTAAGTATGGCGCCAACTCATGATTGAGGAGTAAATTGGCCTGATTTGGAGTCCCCAACCCTGATTTCCACTGATTGTGGGATGTTTTAGATATGAGAAGCTTTCAAAATCTCTAACTCAAGTCAACAGATCTTGCTTTTACCTTTTAGGCATCCTTTTTGAGTGTTGAACACCTTTTTCATGCTGAAGTGCCTTTGTTGGATCTTCGTTTCCGATTGCTCTGTTGATCTTGAGCTTTTGCTGATAGATTCACTGCTAAGATAGGACAAACTTGATTAAGTGTGCCTAGGAGTTGCAAAGCTCAAAGACTGAATCAGATGCCTCAACTTCAAGGGCGCCTTTCTTTAGCAAGGGCGCTTTTGTCCTCAGACTTAGTCAATTTCTTGACTATTCTTCAATTTTATGATTTTGACCCTCCATTCTTTGATCTGGATCACTGCTGACTAATGAGTCTGATGATCTTGCTGAAACGTGGGATGGATAACCAACTCAGTCTTGGAAAGGATGACTGGCTTTGCCAAGCGTGAAGGTAGGTTTAAGTCCTTCAAAAGCATGGGCGCCTTTCTACAGCAGGGGCGCTTTTGGCTTTTGAACTCATGATTTTCATGTTGTAAACCTTTAAGAATGATCTTGGTTTGATCTCTATCGTCAGACATCTGATTTGTCTGTTGTCTTTGTTGGCGATGTCGTTGTTGAGATTGATCAAAACGAAGGTGGTCATGCCGGAGGTCCTTAAGCTTGCAGATAACATCTGACTGCCCAAAAAGATGCGCGCCTTTCTTCAGCAGGGGTTCTTTTCCTTAACACTTAGCCTATTTCCCCATGTTCTCCATTTAGTTTTCACCTTTAGGTGCGGTCTAGTTGATCTCTACCTCTGATTGCATGACAAGTCTTGTGGACGTGCAACTGGATTGATCGTGAAGCTAAGAGAGAACTGAGCAGATGCTTTGTAGAAAGTAGTTTTTGAAAACTTCATCAGGTGGCTTAGATTCAAGGGTGCCTTTCTTTAGCAGGGGCGCTTTTGCCTTGTTATGCCTGATTCTCCAATGATTTGTGCCTTCAACATCCCTTGTTTCTGCTTCCATTTTCTGGTGACTACTGGATCAGATGATCTCACTTGACGATGTGTTGGAAAACCAGTAGCAACACAAAGAGGATGACTACCTTGGCGAAATGAAATGTGCTAGCCAATTTTTCAATTTTTTTAACACATTAATTTCACTTGTTAACATTAGTGAAACCATAAACCAACTGAATGGAACCCTTTCTCTTTCTGATCAACCCAGATCCTAGTATGGGCAAGGTGAGAGCATACTCGAAAGGGGATCATTAGCATAAAATCAGAACTGCAGGAAAGTACAATGAACGGCTCAGCCAATGAACAATATGAGAAATGCAACTCAACCATTTTTCAACGGGAGTGAATTACAAAGTAATAAAAGTAAATATTTGGGCGGCTAGCTGACCCCTTCTACTTTTCAGCGGGCGGTACAGGAAAGTAAATACACGGCGAGGCCAGTCTCTTCCACTAAAGTGGGGATACAAAATGTAAAGTGCATAAAGTAAAGAGCTGATCAGTACTACTGATTCAGCATTACAATATGATGAACAATCTACAAATACAATGAGATATAGATAACCAATGAACTCCAGAATGTTAGGAAATGAACTCCAAACAAGTACAAGCTATCTAGCATATGAAATATAGTTAAAATGACTAAAATATCAGGTCTGATATAAAAATTGCAGCAATCAGAAATTCATACTGGCAAGCCCTAGAATCACCAAAACACTCATAACTTTGTCAAAACACCTCCGAATGACGTCAAACCAAGTGCAAATGAAGCATAAGAGAAGGGCAACCAAGATAGAACTGAGAGACTACAACAAACTGGAGTTATTTATTTTTCTAAAACTTTCTGGCACTTCCTAGGCAAAAGTATGACTTGGGAGAAGTCGACCAAAAAGATAAAAACCAAGAGCCCACCAAGAATTTTGAAACTTTGCAAGAAGGGGCACCCAAGGTAGACTAAAGCATAGGGTCAATACCCAGAATCAACAAAAAATCGAGTGCGGAGCAACAAGTAAAAATGTGCTTCAGCCAAACACCGAACCAACAATTCCAAAATATGAAATATCACTCAAAAACCAACTTGAAGCTCAATCTGCAACCTCTGGATTGAAGAAGCAGTCTCAACAGCTAGGTACTATCTCTTAAGTATGAAATTGATAAGCTAGGAGGTATGCATTCCTTGAAGCAATATGTCTGAAACCATTTCAGCAACATTTTGTTAAGATAAACAATAGATAACTGCAAATGAAGGCCAAGTCTCATATTTATAACTTCTTCCCAAATTCGAATTCCTTTTCCCTCCAATTAGGGTGCCCAGGGTGAAATCCACATTACCTTCAATAAACTGTAATTTGTATTTCATTACCTCCTTCACTTAGGCGTCCAAAAGCATATGAGGAAAATACTTTATAATTATCCAAATATCTTCTCCAAAGCGTCCCTTTTTCATGAAGGCAATATACTTTATAAAATGCAAATAAAGTATAATATTGGCATCCCATAAGTTAAGTGAAAATAAACATTATAAATCACTTAAATAATTTCCTTTATGAAGTCGTCCATTATTGCAAAGGAATTATTTTCACTTAAAACATTATCTCCTCAAATATTTAACTTGCCAAATTAAATACCTCAAAAGTTGGAGACCAAACAGAATATACTGCCCTGCCAGATATAGCCATAGTATCAAACTATTGAACACCTGCCAAAAATAGCCTTCGCACTGAATTGGTGAACTGTTGCTAAAAATAGCACTGCCAAAAATAGCACCAAGGGTGTTGGAGACCAAACTGCTCAAACCGACCTACCAGATATAGCCATAGAACTGAATTGCAGAAACCTTGCTAAAAATAGCACTGCTAAAAATATAACTTACTAAAAATAACATATTGCTAAAAATAGTAAGTTGTTCCAAACTCATTTTAACCACAATCTGAGTAGCCGTCGTACTTACTAAAAATAGTAAGTCCAAAAAAGTTCTCTGATTCAGTTGCATGTCACACCACTACGTAGCTCTCTGAAAACCTAGAAGGAATCCAGAATCAGAATTGTAAAACTCCAACATGCAAACCTCCAAAACAGCTAAGGAACAACCAAAATTACAAGTCAACATCTCGTCATGCATGTTACCACATCTCGAAGCTCTCCAAAAACCCAGAAAGCTCCACCAGACATGCATCAGAAAATCTCGCATGCAAGCCTTCAAAACCTCTTCTAAAATGGAAACCCTAATTTTGCCACTGACTAGCCTACGGGCATCCGAGAATAGGCTATCAATCAATGGAAAGTGTAGTGGTAAAAATGGGGACATTACATGAAAATTCATGACTGTCTTTGACCCTCTGAATTCAAGGGCGCCTTTTCCCAACAGGGGTGCCTTTTAGGTGCAGTTTCATCATTTGCATTGAAAATCTTCATCTCCTTGCACTCCGCATTTGTTGTGCATTGTTACTAATTTGATCATTGTTGTTGACGATGCGTGCATCCTAGCAAACACCTCCAGCATGTTGCGTGTACATGTGTTGGAAAAATGGCTAAGGCATTCAACTACACAGCCTCCTTGGTAGCAAGGTGTGCATTTTCTAGACTCAGCCAATTTTTAGCTTTTTCACTTTTGAAAATCCCCTTCGTCGCAGAGCATCTTTTTGAGCCTTTCTGCCATGGATTCATCGTTGAAGCTTTTGAAGCTTAGCTTTCAGCACCTAGTATTGGCCAATCTACCATTAATGGCTGCGGAGGTCCTATTTTCTTCCTGAAAAATGAAAATAGACCCACCAGAGTAAAACAATGTTTTTGGTGATTTTGACTTGACTAGTGTGATCGTGGAGTCAAATTATCCTATCAAAATCATTTTCAATCATTTCTAGAAAGGTCCTATTTTTTAGGGTTTTCCTAAAAAATAGGGTTTGAAACCCTAATTTTCAAATTTTCAGAATTTTGCAAGTATCTTCCTTGACATAAAACCACAAAAACCCTAAGTTTGGTTTGACCTAAAACATACTTTTGAATACATTTTTACATGATTTAGCTCAATTTAAGCAAAATGCCAAAAAAATATTTTGGGTACAACAATACACTATAGGAAACTACTAACTAGTATGACCTGTGATTGGGTGTGTATCTGGGACAAATAAAACTAACTGACACTATCGGGTTGTAGCATCACCTTGGCCAAGGTTTTAAATAGGCGCAACACAACACAGTGAAGTCATGAAGTCAAGTTTATCACCCTACCTGGCAAGAATTCATATAATGAATTTCACCTCCATGTCTGTCTCTTACGCTATTGCATACTGACTCATGAGGTTATCGTTAAGCTGTCATGTCTGGACTAAGTTGCTAATTATTTATTAATTCCTTATAAAGAATTCAATTTAATAGGCTCAAGTTGATCATCAAGAGTTCATAGAAATAGTCATGGTGTGCATGCAAGAATTCCCCAAACAACACTCAGTCCAAAGGGTTTATCTCATTCAAAATAAGATGGCTTTTCCTCTTCTAGAAAATCAAAACTCCTACTCAGAATTACTATATTATTGATACGAGTTACCTGGAATGGGTATTCTGATCAAATGTTGGTCCAATTATGTGTATGGCATTTCTTTGGAATCTGGAAACAAATAGCTCACATTTACATTTAAAAAAATCAATAGAGTATTTTAAAATGGATATCATTGATTGGGGTTGAAATTTACACAAATTTATTAAATGTTTTGTCAAAAGGGTTCCATATCAGGAATTCTATTTATGGTAGGAATCGAACCTTATGGTAGGAAACTACTTTTCTGCAATCAGTAGAGCCTTCTTGAAGAAGATAAAAAGATACCACCATATAGTGGGAATATGTATAGTCAAATTCATGCCATTCCCTTAAAGGTGGACAAAAGTGTAAGCTCAGAAATATGAAGGCCATGTTCATCAATGCCATTGGAGTCTATATATATATGTAAGCATATATTTCGAGAATTCGTATTTATTTAGCCAACATAGAGGAGTCTAGGAAATCAGTAAAGAGTCGTCCTCAATAGGAAGCATTTGACGGTATCTGTGAGAATTCAAAATTGTTTCCTAAGCTTCTAAACATTATAAAGTTGTCGTCTCATGGAGGAGTAGGAGACCAGCATGTCTTTTTAATATTTCAAAATACAAGGGAGAGCCATTTAAAATAGCGAGCTCAAAAACATGAGACGGTGCAATTCTTTTAGCTGGAGTTCAAGACCTACCCCTATGAATCATGGCTTCTAGGGTGTGAAGAAAAATCACAACTATTTCAAAACTTAGTAGAAACTTTCAAAACAAACAGGAATACATTATCTCGGGTTAAGAAAACAAACTACTCTCTATTTCAAATTTTTAAAACATACATGAAGCATATCGAGTCTTGGAAAAACTATCACATACAACATTTCGTAGAAACTAGAAAACACTGCCATAGACCTAGAAAGAAAATGACATGCCTATGGGTAATATTGGCTCGATAAGAGAGTGGCTGGTTTAGATAGCCGCACTGGTCAGCTCGTCAATACGCTAAGCTCGTTTGTGTTTTCTTTTTGACTTCCCAGTTCTCCACGGATACTTGTTCCGTTGATACTTCTCAGCTCTCCATTTTCTTCCAAGTGGCTTCCTCATTTCCAAGAAACAGTTGAGAGAATGATCCCAAAAGAAAGCTCCCAAAGAAGAAATAGTTCCCTTTGAGATACCCTCCCCCACGTTTGCAAAATGCTCGCCACTTTATTGCCATCTCTGAAATACTCTAACTGTTGTACTGTTACGAAAGGTAACTAACTAACAACATTCAGCTGAAGATGCAACTAATTTGTTTCATCTAGGGTTTCCTTTGCAATTTTGAACGAAAAGAATATAATTTTAAATAATACGCAAGGATCAATTTCTCAACTATCTTTTAAATTTACAGTATCAGCTGAAAAGAAACTACTAACTGTTTTCCATTTAACTGAAAATACAAAAAACTGTAACTAACTTTTCTTGCTTTCAAAATACGAGAACATTGATATAGCTAAACAATTTACATGCTAAGTAAACATTTCAGAAATCAGAAGAGAGAGAAGGGTTCAAGAAGGTACAGTTAAGAAGCTGAATTATTGAGCTTGACTCTCTGTCATCATGGGAAAAATGATATATCATTAGGGGCTTTACCGCCCAATTGAAGACTTACTGGCCTCCTGTGTTCTTCGACTAAAGAACCCGTCCCTTCACGAGGGTAATCAGCAAGGACCAATTCGTTATCATGCTATCTTGAGCCTAGTGTCATGAACCTATGTCGCTGGTCTATCCTTCCTTTGTAGGTACCTCCTAACCAAAAGAATCATTCTGACCAGGAGTATATCCGGATCATAAAAGTTGACCAATGCCTATCTGGCATCATACCTTGGCCAAGGATTTTTAGCATTTTGGCACTCTTGTGCCATCAACATTCTCACCCTTGCTTGGCAATATATATGTTATTATTTCTCTAGATATTATTTTTTGTTTCATATTACAATCCATGCATTTAGTCAAGAGGAGTTTCTTTCAGATTTCAGAGAGGAAGAAACACAGAGGTTAAGAGGTTCAGTCAAAATTTACTTCCTCAAATGGCTTTGCACAATGTTCTGTTTGAGGAAACTAGTAACCATACCAAGATGATCTCCGTCTCGGCTGCACATAGTCAGAATATTTCCAATGTCTGGACAAAGTCATTTTGACTTGGGCTCTAATGTTTAGCCACAAGGAAAATAAGGAATTCAGAAGCTTAAGAGAAGTTAAGATTGCTCCATATCAACCATAATTAACAAAATCAATGAAAAGATGACTCATGACGGACACCTAAGAAAATACAGAGCACCGAACATACTGTTGAGGTTAGCTATCCTTCTAGCCTGAGGTAGGGAATAACAGAGAGGCTAGGAATAAGAATGATCAAAACATTTTTTTTTCAATATAGATGGCCTCATCAATGAACTTCTATATCAAACGACTAGATTGGAAAACTTCCAAATAGAAAATATGCAAACAAGAAATATTCTTCAAACGAATTCCTTTATACGATGGTTGATTAATAAAATAAAGTACATTATGTGCTTGGATGAAGAAAATGTAATGTTCCACCTTAATTTTTTTTTAATTTTTAACACAAGAAACCAACATCAAGCCATTGATTAGCGTTAGCTCCAAATACAAATCAGCTTGCAAAGTAACCCTCACCAAGAATGGTCACCAAGATCTTAGTATGGGCGAGGTGATAGCATATGGTTTGGGGATCATTAGGAATAATCTGAACTGAAAAGTACATTCATTTGCTTCAGCAGGCATCCACAAGCGGTGGGAATACTCCACTTATTCAATGGGTGAGATTATTACAAATTATCAAGGTGGCAAGCCAGCCATGTAACCACGCTTCCACTTGAACAGTGGGGGGTATTTATTCCTCACTACCACTTGTTTCATGGGGGGAACAAAACAATAATGAAAGATGATTTATTGAACTCAACCACTCAATTGTGGGAGTATAAAAACAAACTAAAATTGCAGCAATATAAACAATAGCTGTTAGTACTACTAATCAACTTTACAAACAATGACTTACAGCTGCAAACAATAGAGATATGCTTCCAAAACCACTGAAAGTTAAGAGTAATAATTCTCTAACAATTACAATGTTACAATGATATAGAAATGAAGCACGAACCAACAATATGATGAAATTATGCAAATCTTATCAGAAACAACATTAACAGAAAATCAGACCAGCAACATTAATACTCACATAAATGGACATATCTCCTCTGAATCAGCTCCGAAAGCTCTCAAACCACAACCAAATCATATCTAAGAGTTAGGCGTCCAACCTCCAAGAAGAACTCGAGCCAAAAACAACAATCATAGAGTGGCACAAATCCCAATGCAACCAGGAAGAATGGTACGGCCTCCAAGAAGGGTCGACCTCCCAAAAATCAGAAACTCAAAGATAAAATCTGAAAACTCTCCCAAAGGGTCGCCCTTCACAGAGAAACAGCATGAGTGAATACCCAGAATGAAATTAAATTCACTGACGAAACAATGAACAAAAAATTGCTTTAGCCATGGCGAACCAGCAACTCAAAAATAGGCTATACGGCAACAACCTGTTTGATAACATCAGAATTGAAGCTCCATCTGCACTTGTGTGTGAAGTATAGTCTCATATAACCACCTAGGAAGCCATAGTTTCAGGCCCGAAGGATGGATTGAATTTGCTAAGCTTCCCCATAGCCAGGTTCTAGATTCAGTCCAACAACATAACCTTACTTTCAAAATTCAAGCATCAGAATGAAGGCTCAAAGCACCAATTTATAAGCTTCAGAAAGGCGAATAAAACATACTGTAACTCCAAGAAGTCGAATCATTTCATCTTCCAAAGGGACGCCACCTTCCACTGTTTACTTTATTTAAAATAATAAAACATTCTCCTTTAGGCATCCTTGTCTATTTTCAACAATAATCATTTAAAATAAACATTAATTGCATATGAAGTTCGACCCCCTTTATGTCCCCTTCATTAAAACAACTTGAAGTCATCAAGCCTACGCGTGGGGTACAACTTTAAGACATAAAATGACTAAGTATAGAACTTAGTCCAAGGAGAAAACCAACGCCAAAACCAATTGAAACCCAATAAAATGCCAAGAATAACAAGGTGACCAGAGCTGAACTGCTGATGATGCCATTTCCAAAATTAGACTTACTAAAAATAGCCAATACCACAAATAGTAAGTTCACATAAAACCAACAGAAAGCTGAACTGAAAATGGAAACCCTGATTAAGCCCCTCTGAGTAGCCTATGGATTTCCAAAAATAGGCTATTAGTCCATAGAGAGATCATCACTGAAAAGGGGACATTACAAAAAATACTTCTTTAGTTCGATAAACTCTGCTCTAGATTTCCAGCGATGATGTTGAAGACCCGCACTCTATTTGCGTTCTTCCAAAGCTTGTCAACAAAGATTCGAGACCACCACCATTTGATTTTCGAATATGAAAAAGAACTAAGAGTTATCGATGGCTAGCTTCCAACAAGAAGAGAATAAGAATGGTTGAAGCAACGACAAACTGGCGAGCTAGGAAGGTAAAATAAATGAGCCAAAACTGAAACCAGAGGTCAATGTCAAATAAAAGCAAAAAGTTATTATGGTGGATGTAGGAGATGAGAAATTCGAATTGGGTGAGAGAGAAGAAGAGTGAATAATGAAAAGAGAGAAGCCCCCAACTAAGAGAGCCTCCCGATTAAGAGAAAAACCTCCAAGAATCTTCCAGTCAAGCACCCATGAGTTCACGGCTGCATGCATTCCCATCTTGGCTGTTCCAACAGAGCACAATGGGGAGCTCTCCAATGACAACTACTCACAAAACTTCATTTAATTTTAAATTAACGCCTTATATATGTTAATATTTTAGCTCGATGATTTGGAGATTAATAATTATGTTTTATTACTCAATATTTTAACACCAAAACCACTCCTAAGGTTTACATAAAAGAAGATTATTAATAAATAAATAAATTGACTTGTTGATATTAATTATTTTAATTTTCCTTATGACCAAGTATGACTTCGTTGCACTGTCTTACACTAGTCTCAAGATTGATGACAAAATTGATCCTTGTTAACCACGTCCTCTCCCTGACGATATCCCCTTTTCCCTTCGGCGTTGACGATCTTGCATCCACTGACAAGAGTTGTGGTTAGATCGTTCTCATCATTTAATTAAATACACATTTAATATATTCACACGAGTTCCTTCTTTTCCCAGTATAAGAAAATCATTCTCATAGAATAAAATATTCATTTACGTACATAAAAGAGAAATTCATTTCCAATAAGGTTAGAACATGAAAAGCAATTATTTCATCCTCAATTCATTCACATGAAAATAGATACTTGTTAACTACCATAACGACCATAATTTCATTGTCATAAACTTGTTCAAATCAAAGTGGATGTAACATACTCCTACCCTTAAGAATCATTGTCCTCGATGATTACTTATTCATCTATCTAAAGAAAAGATCATAATTGTATATAAAGTCTTAATTGTTTTGAAACAAAAAGGGAAACTTCTGAAGGATTTCATCATAATCCTCCCAGGTGGCATTTTCCTCTGAATACTGGTCCCACTAGACCTTGCATTGCATAATCTCGCGGTTACAAAAGCGCATCTTACGCATCTCGAGCACTTTAAATGACTCGACTGTCATCACCCCTGGATCCTGCACTTGCAAAGAATTCCAGTCAATCTAGTGATCAAATCCTGCATAATATTTCTTAAGATAGGAAACATGAAATACATTGTGTAATCTGGCGAGAGCCAGTGGTAGAGCAATTCTGTAAGCTACTGGGTTAATAACTTCCAAGACTTCAAATGGTACCACATATCTTGGAGCTAGCTTTGAGGCTTTTCCGAATTTGATTGAGCTTTTCTAGGTTTAACCCATAGGAGAACTTTATCCCCAAGCGCAAACTTCCTGGGAATTCTTTTCGCATCCGCATAGCTCTTCTGTCGGTCATTGGCTTCTTTTAACCTCTGCTTGATCAACTTAACCTATTCTTCCATTTCTAAGAGCATTTTGGGTCCGAGGACAATTTTGTCCTCCACTCTATCCCAGCTAATAGGTGTTTTGCACTTTCTACCGTATAAAGCTTCAAATGGTGCCATTTTGATAGCGGATTGATAGGAGTTATTATAGGCGAACTCTACCAATGGTAAATATTCCTCCCGTTTATATTGCTGATCCATACAGTACATTCAAAGTAGATCTTCCAAAATCTGATTTATCCTTTCCGTTTGACCATCGGTTTCCAGGTGATAAGCCGTGCTGATATTTAACTGAGTTCCTAGAGCAGAAAATAGAGTCCTCCAAAATTTGGATGTCATTCTAGCATCTCTGTTGGAGATAATTTTCTCTGGAACTCCATGTAATCAGAAAATTTCCTGCACAAACTTCCGAGCGACCATTGAAGCTCCATCTGTCAAATTCCCTGGTATAAAATGTGCTACTTTGGTAAGTTTATCCACCACAACCAGTATTGTATTGTGTCTATTTCTGGACATCGGTAATCCCTGGACGAAATCCATACTAATGACCTGCCATTTCCATTCGGGTACACTGTGAGGTTGTAGTAACCCTGCTGGGTGCTGATGCTCTACCTTAACCTTCTGACATTCAAAACAACCTGCCACGAATCTGGCTGCATCCTTTTTCATTCCTTTCCAAAAATATAGGGGTTTGACATTTGCCAACATTTTTCGTTACCCCAAGATGTCCTAAGTAGGGTGCTGAATGGGTCTCTTGACATATTGTCTTTCTTAACTCTGGAAAGTCGGGTATGTACATTCTGCCCTTGAACCTTAATAATCCATCTGTATCAAATTGATAACCTTCATACTTAGGGTCCTGAGGATTTGCTTGAAGAGCTTCCCGCACTTGAAAGTAATATTCATCTTCACTCACTTTCTGTAACACCTGAGCTCTAAAACTGGTATTGACTATCATCATGGAAGTTATATGCCTTTGTCGGCTCAAAGCAGCGACTACTCTATTTTCTTTTCCTTTGATATAACTGATTTCAAAGTCATAATCGGATATCAATTCCATCCACCACCTTTATCGAGAATTTAAGTTAGGCTAAGTGAATGAGTACTTTAACCCTTGGTAATCTAACTTAAGTTCAAATGTTTTTCCCAACATGTAATGTCGCCACATCTATAAAGTATGAACGATAGCTACTAATTCCAGATCATGAGGGGCATAATTCTGCTCATATTGTTTCAATTTCCGGGATTCAAATGCCACCATGAAAGATACCCTCTCAATTTTTTTTTAAATTTTTCAATGACAATTACAATGTAATCAAGCACCCGTTAAGGTTAGCTGAAAACCAAAACGATGCAGAAAAGAACTCTAACCAAGAATGCGCCCTAAAACCACTTAAGGAGGAGGGGCGGGCATATAGTAGAGGATCCCTAGGATCTAGTTAATCAATAACTGAAATGATTACAATTGAATGAGGGGACTTAAACTCAACACCAAGAAATGTGCACTCAAGATCCCGTAGAAGGTGGGGTGCTAACATATGGTAGAGTGCTAATAACAAAATTGAAAGTACTTAGGCGGATAACCAGCCATAAGAGAATTTCCACTCTTCCACTAAAATAATGGGGGGAAAGAAATTACAAATAAATGATTCATCCGCTGTGGCAGGCATCCACTCAAGAGTTGGGATTCACCACTTGACAGTGGGTATAAGAAAGCTTAACAATTCATTTATCCACATTGGTGGTATACCATCCAGGGGTGCTTAATGTGAAATTAAGAAATCAATGCAGCAATAATAAACTGGAACAATACTACTGTTTACAACTTTTACAAATAGGAAAGAGTTGCAAATTACAAGGATTTTACAATGATTTCAAAGCACCAATATATGGGATGATTTCACGTTAGATATCAATAAGAATTGATGAAAAAAGACTGGAAATGCAAACTGAAATAAAGTCTGATATAGAAATCTACAATTTTGGAAATGAATTATCAGCAACTGCAAAATCAATCAAATGCTCATAACTTCACCAAATTACCTCCGATTGAACTGAAATCTTTTGCAAATGACCTCTAAGAGTATGGTGCCCAAGAACCAATCAAGAAACAACATCAAATCCATCTTATTTTTTGGCACAAATCCCAATGCCACTAAGAAAGGTACAACCCTCCTTGAGGGGCAATTTTAGCATTAAAAATCAGATACTCCAAATTAAAATCTGCAAATTCATGAGGATGGTCGCCAATAGTATAGAATTCAGTTGATCAAATACCCATCATCAAATAAAAATCACCATGAGAGCTGCAAGTGAAATCGACTTTTAGCCTTGTCTGCAACAGCAACTCCAAACTTGAGAATTATCATCAAAACCTCAATTATAAAGCTCAATTTGCTAGTCTGGATGAGAAGCAACAATAAAAACCAACTAGGTGATATCTTTCAAACATGAAATTGGATTGTAACTAGGAGGTCGCATTCCTCGAAGTGAAAATCAAGCTGTCATTTTGACAACATACCAATAGCATAAACATTGGATACCAAATGCTGGAGCAAAGCCTCAGAAGATGAGATGACTCTTCAAGTTCCCAAGATGGGACGCCAAAAGCCTTGACATATTTTAAAATTCAAAAAGAATAAACCTCCTCCAAATAGGCATCCACTTCAAGGCATTTAAATTTTTATTAAAATAATTAAAACTCCTTTATGAAGGCGTTCCCCTTCATGTCCCTCTTTTAAGCACAACTTAAAGTTAACTCCTTAGACCAAGGGGTCAACTTGAAATTAGAACACTTTGCCTTGAAATGAAGTATTTCACTAGAATATTGTTTTAAAAAGCCAAAGCTCAAACCCAAGCAACTGCTCCAACTGAAAATGAAGAGCTGAAGACTGAGAACTGCCAACTGCCAAAAATAGTATTTACTAAAAATAGTAAACACCAAGAAATACCACAAAACCTCCAAGCAAGGAAACCCTTAATTCACCTCAATGAGCCTACAGGCCTCCGGAATAGGCTGATGAGCAATTGATAAGATCACTGATGAGAAGGGGACATTACACACCACCTTCTTATCTTGCATCAATACACCTCCTAATCCGTCTCCTGACGTGTCCATGATTACTACAAAACGACCGTTAGGGTCAGATACTGTAACGACCCCATCCTTGGGTAATTAAATTTTTTCCAACATTTCACTTCAAACATATAAAAGTAACAAGTAACAAATACATTACAATAAAATTCTTCCTTTCTTTATTGATAAATACATGTAAGTTACAATATGTATTTCCACATGAATTCCATTTTCATTGCAAATATAAATCAGAGTACAAAAGTAAAACAATTACATACATAGCTCGTAAGCTTTTGCACAAATAGTAGTAAGACGGTCCAGGTTCCCTTCCTTTCAAATCTTGGTGTATCCGTCGCCTGTTGTGGAGGAGAAACATCACTCAGGCGCTTTTCCGCCAACCACAGACTGTTAATGCGGTCCCCCGCACATCCATCATTCGATGGATGGCCCTCCCTTCGAACGAAGAGATTGGTAAGGTATTCGGCTACGACAATGCAACTGAGCATAGTGCTGTGTCCTATACATCTAGAACTTGCTATTTCACAATCCCGAACTAGCATGATAAATCACAATGAACTGACAGTGTAGTCTCAACTATCTCACATCTAAGTGGATGTCGTAACTTCCACTACTTTGGCCAAAGTATTCACATTCAGTACTTCGAATGAAGGTCATCTATCATATATACTACTAAGGGCCGATTTGACTTAAGGCTATCTTACACTACGCATAGGTATCGTCCTTTACTTTTGGATAATCTTTTATCTCAGACTAACCTACAACATTTTTCTAAGAAATTTACACAAGATAGGTATATCCTGTTTCAGATTACCTACCTTTAGACATTCTACTTCAGTAGTTACATAAGGGAGGTATATCCTATTTCAGACAACCTACCTTCAAACAATCTACTTAGAAACGAAGCAGTCTACAAGGGTCTTATACCATTCCTCCTAATCAAGAAATCTTTATCCTAGGAGTACTTTTAGCTTACCTCAGTTATCCTTATAACTTAAGCTGAAAAAGACCTTTCTAGACCACTATCTTCATTTCATTCCTAGTATATGATAACTAGATAACCCTTATTCTCCATATACAAAGATAATACACCCAATGTGGTTACATAATTATGCCCTTTTTACTCTTTCACTAGAAGTCAATGCAATCATTAACACATTTACAATGTGGTTACAAAAATATGCCCTTTTACTCTTTCTTTAGAAGTAAATTCATTCATTAACATATTATCTATATGATTCTACTCAAGCACTTGCCTCTTGCTATTCAATTTCTAATAAAAGCCAAACAATCCTTTATCTAGTTTATTTCCTAGATTCAACACAAGTATTAAGAGAAAGAAAATACAATAAGAAATTCTCATCCCTGTTTCCTTGCTGCTAGCGAATGCCTCTGATTTTGTAGGAGCAGTCTGACAGTTTCTTCTTTTATTTAATCTCACTCTCTTTCTGTCCCTTTCAGATTGTAATCACAGATTGGGTGGAGTATTTTTCCAGGTAATGCTGATTACACTTCTCACAATTCTGGATTCTACAAGAGGTATGTATATGTTTGCAGCATATAAAAATCCACAGTCCTCTCAAAATGGCAATGGTATTTGTGAATTGGCTCTCTAAGCAAGTTCGAATACAACAAATGACAAATTGTGGCTCTCAAAAAGCAAATTCGGATATAGCAAGGGCAAAAGTGAATTCGTAAAAATAACAAAGTGAAGAGCTCTATATATAGGTTTCGAATTCTCATGCCTGCTACCATTTTGGCATGAGAATTGACACCTTATATATTTGAAAATGTCAATTCATGAAGTGGCAGCTTTTTAGCAAGTTACTCAGCAATTTTTAAGATGATTTGACCTTTATCCAAGGAGAATTTTTCAACTCACACATGATAAAAAGCAGATGAGGGACACCTACAGGCGTACTCAGCCTAGGCATCCAAAAATGGCGGATTACATTCTATGCAGGGAAACGTCCAAGGCAGAAGGCGCCCCATCTGGCATATCTTTAAGCCTTCTCACGCATTCTCCGAATGGAGTCTTAGCAGGCCGCGACCTGGTCTTGTGCGCGCGCGCGCGTTCTCAGCCGTGCAAAATTTCCTCATTTAAAAGTTTCGATCCTTTTTCTAATAAACATTTGAACCTGGCGTATTTTCCATAGTGAAGGAAATTTGCAATATTCAACTTAGCTTAATGTTTATAAAATGTTTGATATATCTATCATGATTTCAAATGTTTGAAAACATTTATTTTCCTAAATATATTTCATATGATTTTTACCAAAAGACTTTAGAAGTCTAATTCATTTACTTTCTCATGGTAAATATATTATTTACCAAGTGACTATAGAAGTCTAAATCATTTATTTTCCAAAGACCTTTTATTTCCAAATAATATATAATATTATTTCTCCAAAGTTGCTTTATAATATTTACTCTAATTAAAAGATTTAAATCTTTTAATTTTACACTCAGAGTTTTAGAATATTTAAATAATTATATTTATATATTTTATTATATAAATATTATTATAGTTCTTTTAAAAATTAAACATATAAATATTTAAATACCCGAGTATTTAATATACTTGTATATTTTAATATAACTATAATAATATTATATACAATTACTTATATAAATATATTTATATTTAACAAATATAAATATATATACGTATACATATTTAATTGTCGAATACATATATTGCGAGCCAGTCAACATACTTTCAATATATATATCTATGTATATGTGTATATATAAATTCTAGGCAAATATTTAATATTCCACATTATCGGACGTACACTCATAAACATATATATATTGCAGTATAATCCTCTATGTACACGTATACGTACGTATATCATATTGATACATCCGTATGACAAGTCCATTAGCCAATTATGCTTGTATCAATATGTTTATACTTACAGATACGTATATATACTATACATGTGTTTATATGCTTACTTCCGACGTTCACATCCAAACATGATACCTCCATGATGATCATAATCTCACAATCAAGCACAAGGATAAACTTCACATACAAAAGCAGTCAAGACCTCTACTTGCAAGACATACAAGCTATGGATGACTTACCTTATACTCATACAAACTGACTTGATTTACTCAGTCTAAGGTGAGTGTGTGTATGCTCAATTGATTTACTTTACCGGTTACTCGACCAAGCCCCTCTCCTGAGTGATGTCTCCCCTCCGCCTGGAGGAATGGTTCATGTACCTGCACCCATAGACATACAATCTCGGCAGTTACTTGTTCACAACATCAACAGTATACAAAACATCTTAAGTTAGAATATTCATAATTCAATTCTATGCATGCAACATTCATTAAGGGTAACATCGATAGAAGTATCAATCAAATGAGACAATCATTTAAATAGAGCACATTCATTTTGATAACAAAAACACGTTTTATTCATCTTAATGATTCAAACATTACAATCAATTGCCCTATGCAATAGTAGCTACACAATCGGGGTGTAACATACTCCCCCCCTTATGATTCATTGTCCTCGATGACCTAAGGTATTATTCAAACATAAAAACATAACTTACATTTTATTTTTCACTCTTGAAAATTTCAAGAATGTTTGATCGGTGTAATTTGGACATCAGCTTGTCCATCATTCATGACAACATGTTTCCTCTGCTGAAACATGGCCTTTTGAGTAGGTAGCGAGTTGTCATGTTGTTGGGTACCAGATGTTTTGTTAGTGAACTCATTTGCATAATGATTACCTTTACAAATAAAGCATCCTGCTCTTGGCCCTCTTTTCTCCATGATCTCCCCAATTTTATTAACACCTTCACTAGCTCTGCTAGTGTCATCATACCTTGAGTTGTCTCTTTTCCAATCTCTTTTGAATTCCTTTTCATTGAAGCGAGATCTCTTCCCCTTCTTCTTTGCTGCATCGTGCGCAAATTCTTCCTTCTTGGGGGCAATCTTTTCAGGGACCTCAGCATCCTTTTGTTCTTCCCCTCCACACTGGGTTGAGTTTGCCTTAAGCTTTTGTTCCTGCTTAATGGATTTTTCATACACAAGGTCTATTGTGGTCAGACCATGCATATCGACTTCACCTCCAATATTTCTGTTAAGTCCAAAGATGAATTTCCTAATCCGGAATCGTTCATTTTTATGATAAATGGGGACATATCGAAGAAGTTGAGTAAACTTCTCCCAGTACTCATTGATTGACATGGCCCCTTACCTCAATTCTTGAAAGTCAGAGAGTTTTTTGGTCATAATAGAGTTGTGGCAACCATCGCTTGCGGAAAATCTCCACAAACTCTTCCCAAGTCAGCTTCCATGAACTTATGTCAAGTTCCAACTTTTTGTTCATCCACCAATTAGAGGCTTCACTTGCTAATTGGTATGTTCCCCATGTTGCTTTAGTTACCTCATCGTTGTTCCTTATTTTAAAGTACTTCTCCATTTGGACTAGCCAGACTTCGGCTTCATCGCCTCCTGCACTGCCATCAAACTTTGGCAATATTGTCTTCTTCATGTCACGAGATAGCTCTGTGGACACTATCTTCCTGTTCCTTGGTTGGTGACTTTTCCTTATCATTGTGGTTTTCACCACATCCATGAGACAAACTTTCGCCTTCCGTGTTGTTGATGGTTATTTCCTTCTCCAATTTGTCTTTCTCTCTTTCATTTTCCAGAGTGGTTAACCTTGCCAAAATCAAGTCGAGTGTTGCTTCTACACCAGTGGTTCTCTGTTCCTCTTCACGACTTGTACTAGGATTATTTCTTCTCCTTTCATACACTTTCACCATGTTTTTTAAAAGCTTGACTTAAACCTGAAGGTTTAAACTTTTAACTATCTTTTGGTAAAACATATAAGCATATATTCACAAGATTTTCATGCAAGTTTTGGTTTACCATTTTCGCTTATAGACTATAATAATATATTGCACATTCGCTCAACTGAATGTTTCAAAGTATGATCATGGTTTACACAACCCTATCATTTATTTGCTAAACTGAAATACCCTTTCAGGATTACTAAGCAACTACGTGTCCACAATATATTATTTAAGATCTAAATCTTGTAAGTCAAGTTTTCCAAAAAACAAAAATTGATTTCATTGATGAGTTTGTCCACTAGAACATTATGTTAGTTCTACTAACATAGACATATTGATCTGTCTTATGTTCTACCATTTTCCTAAGAGAGTTTACATGTCCTACCTATGATGACATCTGGTCTTCATTTCCTGGTATACCAGACATTACCTTGCCACATTCCGTGCAGCCTCTTACTCTATCTTTTCCTAGGTTATAGTGGTTTCTCATCCGATATTTTCCATTGTCATTCCGATATCCTAATCTTGACATTCTCCTTTTCCTTAGAGTCATAAAACTATATTGCAGGATAAGGTGTATACTGGTCATTCTTCCTAACCTTCCTACATAACCTGATTGCATAATCTTCCGCAATTCTAGGTAATATCATAAATTATTTTTCTTTCGCTTTTCCTAAGTTCTTTTCTCTTACCGTTGTAGTACAAAAACTTTTCAACCATTATCTTCTGATAAGGTTTACGCATTGTTGCGTAATGAGCTCATAGGTTTCAGTGCAGAACCTGGTAGCTCTGATACCACATGTAACAACCCCATCCTTGGGTAATTAAAATTTTTCTACATTTCACTTCAAACATATAAATGTAACAAGTAACAAAGACATTACAATAGAAACGTTCCTTTCTTCAATGAAAATGGAATTCATGTGGAAAGATATATTGTAACTTGCATGTATTTATCAATGAAGAAAGGAACATTTCTATTGTAATGTCTTTGTTACTTGTTACATTTATATGTTTGAAGTGAAATGTAGAAATTTTTTAATTACCCAAGGATGGGGTTGTTACAAATACAATCAAAATAGGTGTTGTAGTTAACTTCTCCTTCAATATATCAAAAGCCTCCTGACATCTTGTAGTCCATTCAAACCTCTTTCCTTTTCTCTGAAGGGAGGTGATGGGGTGAGCAATTCTAGAAAAAAATTTCACAAACTTTCGATAATACCCTGCTAAACCCATGAAGCTTTTAACCTCATGCACATTCTTAGGTACCGGCCATTCTACTATAGCCTTTATCTTTGCAAGGTCTACTGCTATTCCCTCAACTGATATGATATGACCCAAATACTATACCTCCTTCTGAAAGAAAGTGCATTTCGACAATTTACCATAAAGCCGGTGCTCTCTTAATCACTGAAGGACTATCCAAAGATGCCGAAGATGTTCTTCCTCATTCTTGGAATAAATAAGAATATCGTCAAGAAATACCAATACAAACTTGTCAAGACAATCACGAAAAAATGATGTTCATCAAATTCATAAATGTTGCTGGAGCATTGGTAAGCCCAAAAGGCAACATTGTAAATTCATAGTGGCCGTACCTAGTTCTGAAAGCTATTTTATGGATATCTTCCTCTTTCATCCTTAACTAATGGTATCTCGATCTCAAATCTATTTTGGAAAATACAGCTGCCCCCTTCATCTGATCAAAAAGATCATCTATCCTAGGCAAGGGATATTTATTCCTGATGGTGAGTTTATTCAGCATGCGGTAATCAATGCATAGTCGGAGTGTCCCATCCTTTTTCTTAACAAATGTCACTGGTGCACCCCAAGGTGAAACACTAGGTCAAATTAATCCTTTATCTAGAAATTCTTGCAACTGTGCCTTCAATTCCATCAATTCTACTATAGTCATACGATACGAGGCCTTAGAGACTGGTTCAGCCCCCAGAACCAAATTTATAGAAAAATCAAAAACTCTTCTCGGCGATAGCCTAGGTAGTTCCTCTGGAAACACATCCTGATATTCTTAGAGATGAGGATATTTCTTCGCAAAAGTTTCCTTCTGAGGGTCAATTTCCATTTCCTCATTTTGATTCTGAGTTTGCATAATCATATCCTCCATAATTACACTTTCTTTAAATTCCCTAATTTTCTCCATCTTTACAACATATATCTGACACCCTTTTCTTTTATTTCTTTTCAGTTGCATGGCGTAAATTTGCTAAGTTCTAACTTCCCGTTGCACTCCTTGCAAAAACACAATATTTCCACAATCATCAAGACATTCCACTGTCTTTGCCAGGCAATCAATCTTGGCCTTATGCTCTTTTAACCAATTCATTCCGAAGATTACATCATAGGAACCCAAGGGTGCTACATATAGATTAACTTCAGTAGTGAAGCCTAGAATATCTACCCTAGCCTCAAACAGACACTACTCTACCCGAGCTCTCGTCTAATTAGCATATTCTATAGTCCAAGAGTTTGCCATAAACCCAGTTCTTTTTGGAAATCTACCAAGTAGTTTAGGTGATATAAAACATTCAGTAGCCCTAGTGTCAATTAATATGGTTATTGGGTTCCCATAAAGCATACTTGGTGTCTCGATTGGAGTAACCTGATATTCTGCTTGATGGTTGTCCACAACTACATGGATCCTCTGTTGAAAAGCGGTCTGTTGGGATGGTAATGGCCTTTGTTGTTGCTGCCCTTGCTGATTCCTGTTAGGGCACTGATTTGCATAATGCTCACCTCCGCAATTAAAACATACCCTAGGTGGTCCTTTCTTTTCTGGACCCTTGCTTGCATTAGTTTCATCTTTCCTATTACTGTTATTGCCTTTTTTATCCTTTTTGTTATCATACTGATTGTTCTTATTCCCATTTCTCTTGAAGTTCTGATGAGATTGTTTCCATTTTCCCTTACCATGATTCTTATCTTTGATGGAATCATCCTTCTTCAGTCTTTGTTCCTGACGAACTGCTTTCTCATAAGCCTCATCCATTGTTCGAGGTGCCAAAACATCTATTGGACCTCCAATGCGGTTATTCAATCCCAAAATGAACTTTCGGACTTGAAAGTTTTCATCCTGTTGATATTGAGGTACATATTTCAATAGTCGAGTATATTTTTCCCAGTATTCATTGA
Organism: Sequoiadendron giganteum; assembly: GCA_007115665.2. Taxonomy (NCBI): domain Eukaryota; kingdom Viridiplantae; phylum Streptophyta; class Pinopsida; order Cupressales; family Cupressaceae; genus Sequoiadendron; species Sequoiadendron giganteum. The sequence continues at coordinate 453,777,362 of CM021103.1, read as the reverse complement.
CGGATAGATGCCCTTGCCTAAGATTCTCAAAGTCCAAAAGTTTTTGATCATAAAACAATTGTGGAAGCCATTGTTGTCGGAATATTCTTACAAACTGCTCCCAGGTCACATCTACCACCTCAAGACCCATTTCCGCTCTTTTGGTTTCCCACCACGTTGTAGCTTCCCCAGCCAATTGGTAGGCTGCCTAGGCGGCCTTGGAGGTGTCTGAGTAGTCTCTCAACTCAAAGTATTTCTCCATCTCAGTTAGCCAAGCTTCTGCGGCATCTCCTGATGCAGAGCCCTCAAACTTCAGAGGTTTAATATTTTTCATATCCTTGGCCAATTCATTAGCCAATCGGCTCCTTTTATTACTTAGACTTGTATTTTTAGAACTTTCTTCCAGCTGGTCACTATGGGTCTTAGACCTTTCCTCATGCATATCAGTTTGTTCGTTCACTTTCCTTTCCAGGTTTTGCAAACGGTTTTGAGTATCACTCATTAAATTCAACAGTTGGTCTAGTTTGGCCATGGGGTTATCATTATCTCGATCTCCTCTGAACCCATTTCCAGAATTTTCCATTCCAATGAGGTTCCTGGAGTTAGGTATGACTTATTAGTCTATGTTGGTTTTATTTCCATGGTTTAATCAATAAGATACATAAACAACATTTGCACAAAGATTTCAACACGATAAGCTATCAATTAATGATGTTTACCTTTGCGGAGTGTTTCTATCAACGTACTACTTACACAGGAAGTAAACTGAACTAGATGCAATACACAGATGGAATAACATAATAAGGCTGAATCATGAACACTTCTATTTATTCATTGCAAGTATTAACATATACAATCTGACTGTCATAGTATTATCAATTCCACCTAACATCACCCCTATCTGACTACATGATCCCAGTACATATAGCGTTCGGCGGTGGTTGAGCAACCAACTGTCGTGCCGCTTCATAACCATAACTAATCAGGACTTCGTTACATGCCATTAACCATATTTACTTATTCCCGCTACAACTAATGTTTTATTGCATTATAATAACTTGGCCGACTACGACCGACTACAAATGATAGATTTCATTCAACAATGATTACAAAATATCTCACTCCCTGTGATAGATTCAATTACAAAAGGATTATAGATAACTACCACTCCCTGTGATAGATTTGGTTACAAAATGAATAGTTATCACTCTGTGATAGATATAGTTACAAAAAGATTATAAATAACTATCACTCCTGTGATAGGTTTAATTACAAAATTGGTTACAAAAAGGCATCTATCACTTCCTGTGATAGGTTTTCATTACAAACAGATTAGGTGTCCAAAACCAAAGGTTGGTTTCCATTTTCAAAAGATTTTGACAGCTTGATTCCAATTTTGCTTAGGTTCAAAGTGCTGGTTTGTTTCATTTCAGCAAGGATGACTGCTTTAACGGCTTCCTTACTGGAAGGTGTCCAGTTCTTTCTTTCTCGCCGAAGTCTCCTTAGAGCTTCAGCCATGGTCTCTGAGTCCGTAGGAATAGAGCATCTGGAATAATCATACTGGAGTCTGATTTTCCATAGCTGTTTGGATACTGGATCTTAGACCTTCTTCTGGGGTGTTTTCCGTATCCACATCCTGGAAAAACACCAAGGATAGATTTTAGTTTTCTAGGTTTGCATGACGAGCTTGAGGTTCAGTGCCGAACCTGGTAGCTCTGATACCATATGTAATACTCTAACTGTTCTATTGTTACGAAAGGTAACTAACTAACAACTTTCAGCTGAAGATGCAACTAATTTGTTTCATCTAGAGTTTCCTTTGCAATTTTGAACGAAAAAAATATAATTTTAAATAATACGCAAGAATCAATTTCTCAACTAAGTTTTAAATTTACAGTATCAGCTGAAAAGAAACTACTAACTGTTTTCCATTTAATTGAAAATACAACAATCTTTAACTAACTTTTCTTGCTTTCAAAATACGAGAACATTGATACAACTAAACAATTTACATGCTAAGTAAACATTTCAGAAATCAAAAGAGAGAGAAGGGTTCAAGAAGGTACAATTAAGAAGCTGAATTACTTGAGCTTGACTCTCTGTCATCATGGGAAAAAGGATATATCATCAGGGGCTTTACCGTCCAACCGAAGACCTATTGGCCTCCCGTGTTCTTTAATTGAAGAACCCACCCCTTCATGAGGGTAGTCAACAAGGACCAATTCATTATCATGCCATCCTGAGCCTGGTGTCATGAACCTATGCTGCAGGTCAATCCTTCCTCTATAGGTACCTCCTAACTAGAAGGATCATTTTGACCAGGAGTATATCCGGATCATGAAAGCTGACCAATACCTATCTGGCATCATACCTTGGCCAAAGATTTTTAGCATTCTAGCTCTCCTGTGGCGTCAGCATTCTCACCCTTGCTCGACAATATATATGTTCTTATTTCTTTAGATATTATTCTTTGTTTCATATTACAATCCATGCATTTAGTCAAGAGGAGTTTCTTTCAGATTTCAAAGAGGAAGAAACACAAAGGTTAAGAGGTTCAGTCAAAATTTACTTCCTCAAATGGCTTTGCACAATGTTCTGTTTAAGGAAACTAGTAACCATACCAAGATGATCTCCGTCTCGGCTACATATAATCAAAATATTTCCAACTTCTGGATAGAATCATTCTAACTTGGGCTCTAATGTTTAGCCACAAGGAAAATAAGGAATTCAGAAGCTTAAGAGAAGTTAAGATTTCTCCATATCAACCATAATTAACAAAATTAATGAAAAGATGACTCACGACGGACACCTAAGAAAATAAAGAGCACCAAACATACGACTGAGGTTAGCTATCCTTCCAGCTTGAGGTAGGGAATAACAGAGAGGCTAGGAATAAGAATGATCGAAATATATATTTTTCAATACAGATGGCCTCATCAATAAACTTTTATATCAAACGACTAGATTGGAAAACTTCCAAATAAAAAATATGCAAAAAAGAAACATTCTTCAAATGAATTCCTTTATACGATGGTTGATTAATAAAATAAAGTACATTACGTTCCTGGATGAAGAAAATACTTATTTAGTTTGATAAACTCTGCTCTAGATTTCTAGCGATGATGTTGAAGACTCACACTCTATTTGCATTCTTCCAGAGCTTGTCAACAAAGATTCGAGACCACCACCATTTGATTTTCGAATATGAAAAAGAAGAACTAAGAGTGATCGACGGCTAGCTTCCGACAAGAAGAAGAGAATAAGAATGGTTGAAGCGACAACAAACTGGTGAGCTAGGAAGGTAAAATAAATGAGCCAAAGCTGAAACCAAAGGTTAATGTCAGATAAAAGTAGAAAGTTATTATGGCGGATGCAGGAGATGAGAAATTCGAATTGGGTGAGAGAGAAGAAGAGTGAATAATGAAAAGAGAGAAGCCCCCAACTAAGAGAGTCTCCTGATTAAGAGAAAAGCCTCCAAGAATCTTCCAGTCAAGCACCCATGAGTTCACGACTACATGCATTCCCAGCTTGGCCGTTCCAACAGGGCACGATGGGGAGCTCTCCATTGACGACTACTCACAAAACTTCATTTAATTTTAAATTAACGCCTTATATATGTTAATATTTTAGCTTGATGATTTGGAGATTAATAATTATGTTTGATTATTCAATATTTTAATGCCAAACCACTCCTAAGGTTTACATAAAAGAAGATTATTAATAAATAAATAAATTGACTTGTTGATATTAATTATTTTAATTTTGCTTATTACCAAGTATGACTTCATTGCACTGTCTTACACTAGTCTCAAGATTGATGACAAAATTGATCCTTGTTAACCACATCCTCTCCCTGATGATATTCCCTTTTCCCTTCGGCGTTGACAATCCTGCATCCATTGACAAGAGTTGTGGCTAGATCGTTCTCATTATTTAATTAAATGCACATTTAATGTATTCACGCGAGTTCCTTCTTTTCCCAGTATAAGAAAATCATTCTCATAGAATAAAATATTCATTTACGTACATAAAAGAGAAATTCATTTCCAATAAGGTTAGAACATGAAGAGCAATTATTTCATCCTTAATTCATTTTCACATGAAAACAGATACTTGCTAACTACCATAACGACCATAATTTCATTGTCATAAACTTGTTCAAATTAAGGGGATGTAACAGTCTCCGTTTCTCCACGATCATGAGGCTTTTTAATTTTTCCAAGAAAAACTAATGTTTTACTTGATTTTTATTTCAAATTATTTTATTTTGTGGTATAATATTGTTCAAGAGTATTTAACAAAAAGAACTTGTATTAGACACCGGTAAGAAAATTTCGGGCTTCCTATAACGTATCTCCATAAAATGGTTCATTTCCGAATTTTCAAATAATATAATAATTACATTAGACACATTAATAGCAATTCTAACCATTTTCTTATTTAATTACGTGTTGGGAAGAATCGGTAAATATTGAGTTTATTTCTTTTATAAGGATAACTTATTTAAATATTTCCGAGAACCAATTAAATATTCACCAACAGTCACTCAAAATTTCAAGGTTCATTAAAGATTAATTTTAATTTTAAATTCAAAAGAAATACCAAGGTGATGCTACTCGACCATCAACGAAGGCTAGGTGATCCCGAATCCTTGGGTCGACCTTGGGCTTACTTGACCACTCAAAACTTGTGGTTCCACACCTACTCAAATGACAATCACAACTTACAGATTAGGTTTCAGATAGCATTAGATTTCTCTTCCATTACTCCTCGTGCCTGATGATACTTTTCCTCCCTCCTCGAAAGTGATATTTCCTGCAACCACTAGGTCAAACACAAGTAGTTAGTTTGATATCTCATTACATCTTTGCATCTGCATCTATGTAAACACGAAAGCATTTATCAAAACAACTTAATTAAACCAGTTATATATACATTGTATATTTCCATTCAACAAGCTAATTAACGACATATATATATATATATATATCCATGCTTGAGAATCAACATCAAGATACTAGGGCACAACATCAAAATATCTAGGGCACACATCAAAATAGCTAGGGCACAAGTAGGATGTAATAGTTAGCCTAGTTGTAGTTGAGATTTGCATAAACCGGAGAAAACCTTAGCTACAATGCTCATGATTTTATAACCTTGTGCCTCTACTAGCTGAGTCAACAAGATAGGAATGTAGAATAATTTACTTTTTAACACATATCAGCAAAAGAGGGAGCTTCCCCTCCTAATTTGAAGAGCAGTTAATTTTGTGCATAGCTATCCATTGCCAATACACACTCTAGAGGTGCAAATTGTAACGCCAACAAGTAAAATAAATAGTTCTTGATTGCTAAATGAGGGGATTTTTTGAGGACCCTCTTCTGACAATAAAAGGATAAATGTGAAGCTTACAAAGCCGTATCCCTTTGGCCTCTAGCCTAGACAAGCCACTGTGGCTGCAATCAATGCAAGGGAAATGATTCACACCATGGTGCCCACCCTCCACTAGATCAACCTTGAGAGACCCTCCAATGGAATTGATGAAATTCTCCTTGAAGATCATCTCTTATGCCACATATCAACACCAATCAAAACTCCACCAGCCATAGCCTCTATCATTACCCCTTTCCCTAAGTAGTGTTGAAATCCCTTTACACTAGATGGATGTTCCTACCCCCCATCTCATATGACAGACTAACCTTTCATTTTTGCATTCAACTAAGTCATCTCATTTGGATATTGGTAATTCACATATCAGAGCTAATTGGTCAGTTGGGTGGTACTTAACTTAGCACACCATCACTACTTGGTTTACTTAGATTCCCCAACCTTCTCTCATTCAACATCATGTCTCTACTCATTTTGCTAGCATGATTTGGCCCCATTCCAATGACGTGGTTCTACAACTTACCGGCTGCCCTTAGACCACAGGGGCAGACTTATATTACAAGCTTTGTTTCTACTAAGGGAGCTACATTGGCTTTGGATGCTAGGGGAGTTTCTTGAGGAAGTGCTTTGATTCCTTCTAGAATATTCCAGCTTGTTCTTCTAGCCTTGGATATGTCAGCATTTTACTTCGCAGTTTGCACCTTTTAGTGCAACACAATACACCAAATATGCAGTAGAAATGCTCTTCAAACTAAACAATATGTCCTTGTAATTTACAATATTTAAAATGTTCTTTTGGGCTTTCACATTTAGGTTGAATAAATTTTAAATGTGTATCTTTTTGTGTTTGCCTAGGGTAAAACGCTGAGCTGTTCTTTCAACACAAGGCAAAGGATTTTATGTTTTTTGATTGAAAATAAATCCTAAGACTAAATGCTTGAGCTATTGAGCTAAAAACAAAGATTAAACAATTCAAGTACAACATAGGGATTAAATATGCCAAAACACATATGCAAGACATTATAAGTTAAACATGGTAGTTGCAGTCAAAGCTACAACTATTGCAATACAAAGCTTGTAGTGATTATTAAGTTTTAATTTATAAAAGCACAATAACATAAGGGGAAAACACTTCAACTGTCATATACTGGTGGAGCCACAAGCACAATCTTCTATACCAAGCACAAAGCCACAATCGAGTGCGAGGAAGACCATACCCTCTACCCCCCAATTTTTCACTAGGTTGGGTAAGAGGAAATTGTAATTGCCTAGATATGAAATTTATGATGATGATTTTCAAAGACAATCATCATAAATTCTTAAAAGTTATTAGTTAGTAGCTAGCTATTGTATCCAATATGCCTAGATATGAAATTTATGATGATTTTCAAAGACAATCATCATAAATTCATAATAGTTATTAGTTAGTAGCTAGCTACTGTATCCAATATCCACTATCCGTCTTCGCATGATGATGCCATTTTGTAATCCATATGTAATCAAAAATCAATGTAATAGAAAACACTTCCTCATGGTTTCTTAGACTTCATTTGATACATTTTGTAATTGAATTTTGCAAAAAAAAAGTTTTTTTAATAAGAAATTTTAGTACTTTTTAGGTTGCCAAGTCAAAGTTTTTATGCTTGCCAAGTACTCTCTGAGTCTGATTTTCCGAACTATGATCCCAACTATGTCAAATTGGTGTTCCTGAACCAACAAATTGTAGTCGGCCATGAGTCGAGGTACTCGGCCGAGAGTGTATTTGGTCGGCTGTGAGCCATAAGTAAATAAGATATTAGTTAATATTAATAATCCATGTACTTATGTACGTGTCATGTTGGTTAGTTGTCTCGGGAATTAAGTTCCGGATGAAGCAATTAGTTATAATGAAGGGACGCGATGGCTGGTGCCTCAACCATCACCAACGTACTATATGTACTTGAGTCATGTTGTCGGGAAACATGATGGTTTTACTATGCTATGTTATGTTTTGTCTGGAGACATTATGATGTAATTGCCGAATACTGAATAAAGAAATATATCTATGTTTTGTGTGATTGCCATGTGATTATTATATGTTGTCAATGTTATTTTATATCTCCGTTTACTTTGTATGTCATTTTACTCGTAGCGAGTAAACATTTGGCGTCGTTGCCTAAGCAAATCCGGTAACCACCCAAATAGGAGAATGGCGTTGTGATGGGGCAGCCGACCGAAGGGCCAGTACAAGCAAACGAGGATCGTGAAGATGCTCTAACGGAAGACCTCTGTAGTCTGTGGGAAATCTCGTTAAAGGACCACGTACGGAGGGAGGCTCTCAGGCGAGAGATCCCTCAGACGGTCATTTGGGATAGACTACACGTCAATGAAGAGGTCAACCATCTTCTTACAAGACTGCCAAGACTGATAGCACGCCACTACATCATCCTACAAGATCTTCGGGCGGAGGAGGACCAAGAACGCCGAAGGCAACAAATCTTGCAACGGTACGAAGAACGAACCAAACGGGAAGAGGAGGAACGAGACACTAGTCGGAGACGTACCCCTGGCAACCAATAATGATTACGTGAAAGACCTATAATGCCCGTACGGCCAAATAAAGACAAGAACCAAATACCATTCGGGCACGAAACAAAGGACAAAAGAATTTGGCGATCATTGAGAGTACAAGAGCAAGAAAACCGGTGACAAAGATAAAGGCAAGTAGATAAGGAGTTGAATGAAGATTTAATTGAGATAAATTAAAGTGTAAAAAGAACAAATGCAAATCTTGAGAAGATAGATCAATCTATCAGTAGAGCACATCAGAGTTTTGTGGACGAGGAACCCTTCATCACCCCGTACGTAGAAAAATATAAAAGTCGAGAAAATGAAGATGAATTGAGTGGAGAACTTGAGAACAACATCCAACGCATTCGGGAGTTGTCCATATCGGACGACGACGAAGGGCTGAGGACAGGGAGATTTGAACTCAAGACCCCTTGGCAGAGGGAGCATCGGAGTGGAACCCAGGAAACTCAGGGTGTAGAGGATGCTGAAGGAGGACGGGATAGTGACTCGTATGTGGCCGAGAGTGCAAGTGACGCACCGGAATGTAACGGGGAAACTGGTCCAGTCGGGTCCAATACACAAGGAGGACAACGGGGAAGGATGGTGACTCTAGAGCGGCAGAAGCTGCCAAAGTTTACGGGGAATGGGTGAGAGGATCCGGTACGGCATTGCAAAACGTGTGAGACAATCAAGATAGCGAGTGGAGAAGATGACCCGGATAACTGGTTGAAAGCGTTTCCGGCGACACTTAGAGATAGTGCCATTGACTGGTACTCAGAATTGGACCAAGCACAAAGGGCATCATGGAGATTACTCAAGAAGGTGTTTCAAGACGAATTCAAACTTCGGATGATAGTGAGATTGTAGCAGAAATCTATAGTATGAAGGAGGGAAAACACGAGAATGTGCGCACATACAATCGGCGACTCAAAGACTTGTTGGGAAAATTGGAGGTTCAACCGGCCGATGGGCTAAAGAAGTGATGGTTCATTGAAGGCTTGCTTCCGTTGGTGAGAAGAAGATGAAAGTCGTGCCTCCGTCGTCATACGCTGAAGCATACAATCGGGCGATGGATATAGAAAGCGAAAAAAAAACATCCTCCCGAGGGAAAAAGAAGATGGACGACGAGGAGAGTGCGGACGACAGCAACGGTGAATCCAAGACCGTACAAGCACTCAGGAAAGATATGATGTGAATGATGTGTTACCAAATTTTCACTACTGTAGCATTTTGCTGCCTACGTATTCATCACATTCTGAGATTTGTTTAAAAATGAATTCAAGTGTTATTTTGCAAATGTTTGCAACAGAGAGATTCATAAGTTTGCACAGTAATGCTATTTTATTCATTTTAAAAGCTGAAGTCCCACACAAGCCGTGGGAGTAACCTGATTTGATTTTTAAATCAAATGCTGAATTACAAGAAGGAAAAGGAACACATAGCTGAAAATAAAGTAAGAACAAGGAAAGAAAGTGATTCTTCATTGCCTGGAATGACGAATCGTTGTCGAAGCTGTGCTGATATTCGTCCAGCTCTAGTGTCACGTTCAGCTCTAGCTTTGAGATTTCTTGCAAAATTGTGAAGAGTGGCGTCAGAGCAATGAAAAATCAAATTCTACCTTATCCCTACGCTACCAACAGAAATGTAATCTCATTCAATCATGCATTCACCAGATGATTAACTGAGAAAAGCAGAGAATCAGAAAGGAATCATTAAATCTATCATTTTTTACTAACTGGTTTGCGTCATGTGCAAAAACAGGAAATGTATTGTTGCTATTTTTTATCAGTTTCCGAATGAGTGGGGTTAAATGTGGCTCCCACAAGGGTTGAGCCCAGCTCATTAGATGTTTTGAGCAATATGAATATCATGAAAATCTGTTTTGTACTATGCAGATTTTTTACAAATTTCACCACAAAAGATTCTTGTTATTTTCTAGTTTTACCCATGCATGAGATTTTCAGCAGAAAGACAAAAGAAATGTTATCATCAAGAGTTACCCATGAGTTTTTAACAAAAAATGCAAGTGTATACATACTGTCATGGTTCGAGCCCAGCAATAAGTTATGTTTCAGTTTTTTGAAAAATCATGTGAGAACCATTTTGTGTTTTGTTGCATGGGAGATCAAAATCTCAGCACAAAGAATAAAAAATACAGAGATATACAATGCAGATTTCTTCAAACAAAAGGAAATCATTATTAGAACATACAATGGCTGCGCCCAACTCGTATGGCGAGCTCACAAATGCATGGGTCGAGCTAATTAATGGCGCCCAAAGAAAGTCAAAGAACACAGAAAATGCACATAGACAGAAAAGAAATATCAAAAAATTGCATTATGCAGCCTGGTCGCGCCCAGCAAAAGCTTTAAAAGCTTTTAAAAATCAAAGATTTCCAGATTTATGAATTAAGAGAGCTTACCACGAGTTTCCTGCATATTACAATTTCAAAAGCTTTGGAATCTTCATCTCCCATGGTGGCCAAGCAGGAGGATAGGAAAAACGCAGCCAGAAACAAAGCCACAAAGAAGCAAGTTATGTCAAAAAACGTATCATACAGCAATGGCACGGCTGGTAAAAAACCCCCAAAAGCTAAAAAACGTGAGAGACCTCCCAAATTCGATGCATGAAGACAGACTTACCTTTATTCTCAAGCCTCAAGAAAGCTAAAAAATGCAGTCCATGGTGTCCCAAGCACAAAAATCTCCAATAGCTCGCCCAAGGGTTCATGATGGCGGCGCCCAGCAGTAGGAGAAGCAAAGCAAAAGAAATGAATTCATTTCATTTCCTTTTAGGGTTAACACCCTAAGAAATTCGACCAAGGAGAAAGAGGCTTTTTGCCTTAAAGTTTTATTTTAAAATTTCACTTCCTCCTCATGCGTGGCTTCTTAGCCATTTGTTTTTATTTTTTCAAAGAGCAAGTGACTTAGGTTTTTTTAATTTTTCCTTGGACTTAGTCTTTACTTTGGCATTTTTTTTAATTATTAATATCTTTGTTTTAAAATGATTTCTTTATTTAATCATTTTGATAAAGGTTATTTTTAAATGCAAAGTAAAGACATTTATTTATTTTTGCATTTTAAATCATATTGTAAAATATTTATTTAAAGTGATAATTATAAATCACTTCTAAATAAATATCATTATTAAATGCAAAAATAGAATTTCAAGTGAAATGTATTTCATTACTTGCATCAAAATGTAAATCTTTATTAAAATGATAAATTATAAATCATTTTAAATAAAGATATTTAAAAATGCAAAAATAAAATGTTTTGGATATTTATTAAAATTGGATCAAGAAGTCTTCCCACTTGCATTTTCAGTCAAATTGTAAAGCTTTATTTTAAAAGTGATAAATTATAAATCACTTAAAAATTCAGAATGTTTGAATTTCAAGATGAGGTCACATTTAATGTCATTTAATGACATTCAAGGACTTGTTGATAAAGATTCAGATATTTTGAAATACAAGTTGATGTCATTTATTGACATTCAAAGACTTGCTGCAGAGATTCAGATATTTTGAAATACAAGTTGATGTCATTTATTGCAATTCAAAGACTTAATGCCAAGTAGTCAAGTCCAGCATTAAAAGCAGGTTTTGCTCAAGGTATGCAAGTAGTGGAGATTTTTTGGTCTACCTTGTTTGGAGGAGAGTTTGACATCACTTGGATTTTTGGGCCCAAAGTCCAATTCCGAATTTTGAGAGGGCTTTTCCTATAAAGTCTTGTTCTTCATTCATTGTAACCAGTTCTGATTATGCAGAGGAGGCTTATGTGACATTTTTGTGTCCTTAGCATTTTGGTGCAGACTTTGTAACTCTTTTTGGAAGATCAAATACAAGTGACAGTAGCAGAGTTTATGTTATCTAAAGTTGTTTTGGAGCCTTCTCTTCTTTCTGCAATTCTGTGTGTATTTACAGGTGATTTGATAAAGATAATTAGTGAATTGTCATTATTCCATGTTATTTTGTCTCACCCAAACACCTAGTTGCAGAAAAGTATTTCTGTTTGCAGGTTGTAGTTCATGTCTTAAGGGGTGAAGCTCATAAGAGAGGCATTTGTTTTCCTCCTTATTCTGGTTCATTTTTCAGACTTTATTACAAAATACTTATGCAAGCCTATACAGAATAGAAGTGTTTTGTATTCACTCAGATAATTTAAGTGATACTTCTTAGTTACCTGTATTTGAGCTCTCATATCGTATTTGGTGTATCACCTAGTTCTCTAGTTTAGATTTTAAGATCTTAGGTTCATTTCAGTAACTTCTATCTTTTTCCCCATAAGTTTAGGTTAGTTTTGTGGAGTTATCAGTGATTATCCAATAGGAACCGGCCTAGAATCCGGAGGTTTCATTTCTAGTTATGCATTTCCCACATGCAAAAATGAATCCCATGTTAGGCAAGGTTGTTAAACTTGTTTAGTTTAACAGGGTGCAAATTTTGGCCTTTAACATGATGAAAGAATTGAAGGCCGACAAAGAGAGTACGAGGGAAGCATGAGAATTACGGTGTACAAATTGCAATGGGGAAGGTCACATGAAGGCGAACTGTCGGAAGAAGTTATTCTGTGATATCTGCCAAGTGATGGGACATTCTGTCAAGGAATGCCCACACAATTTAAAAGACAAAAGTGCACAAGTACTCTTCGCTCGAGGAGAATTGTCGACACTGCCGAACACACCACTGAGGCCCCAGTACAATAGCAATGCATTCCCTGGAGGTAATCGGAGCAACAAGAGTCCGAGGAACAGAATACAGTACGACGGTAAAGGACGACCCATGATCCAATGCCGAAAGTGCAACGAATGGGGTCACTTCGCCAAGGACTGCCAGAATGGCCAAGGTTCGGGAGGAAGATTGTGTAAGTGGTGTGGACCAGGCAACCATGAAGATAGTGAATGCCCCAAGCAAAAGGGTATCCATATGCTGGAAGTAGAAGAACAAGAGGTACTGGCAATCACCAGAGCGCAAGCAAAGAAGGCAACCTACCTAGATCCCCGTACGGAAAAACAAAGGATGAAGGAAGCAAAAGCTGAAGTGGAACTGGCGATGGTGAAGGAGAACAAAATATCTCTGGAAAAGCCAAAAACCTCTCGACGATCGGAGGTTGGAACCAACATCGTACAACAGATACTGCAGACCATCGTACCAATCAAAGTAACTGACCTTCTCCAAACGTTGCCGCAGTTGGGACTGGTAATGACAAATGTCCTCTGGGATGTCAAGAAATCGCAAGCGGAGGACCGAAGGCAAGAATTGGTACCAGATTCACCACCGTATGGTGAACAAACCATTGATCCCGTACTACTCATGGGGAACGTCGGGAAGATGCCAACGGTTGTCCAGATGGAGATCAGAGGGAATATCTTGACAAATACTATCGTCGACGGAGGATCAAGAGTCAATGTACTGCCCGAAGACACATGGAAGAGCCTGGAGAAGCCTACACTCTGGCCACTGACATTCCAACTCGTCGGTGCCGATCAACATGGTATCAAGCCGTTGGGGACGCTAATGGCGCAGAAGGTGATGATTGGGACACAACAGTTTTTGCTAAATATTGTCATCATTCCATTACAGAGGAAAGTGTATGATGCATTACTTGGGAGAGGATGGTTGATAGCTGCCAAGGCAAATCATAATTGGAAGAGAAACACTCTCGATTGAGAACAACGGGCGGAAGTACATCATCGACTTGAAGAACCAGGCCGTGAGTGAAGAATTGGCTTCCTCCGGATCAAAATCGGACGGAGGGGAATTGGATGTGGACGAAGGAACCGAACGCCGAGGGCATATTGGAACTTAAGAGTTGTTCAAAGGACAAGACAAGCTCACTGAATGGCTTATTTCATTGGCAGATGGAAGACTATAAAGTGTTCCACTGAGAGTGTAACATGCTACAGATCGGGGAAATCAAGGAAGAAGAGAACGACATGTTTAGCTAGACACTTTCGTTCGAGTACGAAGAGTACAAAGGAAGAATATCAGAACCGAATGATACACCAGCCCACAAATCCGAACAGGTACAAGATAGAAAAACTGTGTTGGAGCCAAAAAATGGAAAAAATAAAGTAGAGGAATTAGAAAATGTAAAAAATGGAGAGAGAAAAAAGAGACAGAGGAGAGAGAAAAGAGATAGAGAGAAAAAAAGAGACGGAGAAGAAGAGAATAAGAAAAGAAGATCGAAAAGATGAAGAACAAAATGAAAAGCAAAAAATGAAGAGAGAGGAGAGAAAAAATAAAAATAAGGCGAAAGGGAAATTAAAAGAATTCAAAATAAAAGGCCCCACAAGGACCGTACGACATAAAAAGTAGGAGAGATTGGCGAAAAGAGAGAAACCCTGGCAGAGAAGGTTGAAGCGTGATCCGTACATCCTATGACCTAAGGAAGGGAGAGTCGAAGTTGGTCCGTATGCCGTATGGCTAGGAGGAGAAACCGGAGAAGGCACAACAAACGTACGATTTGGCAAGAAATTAGAAGATCAAATACGCCTTGGTGAAGAGTTAAGGAAGCACGTACGGGCTGACAGAAGCACAAGAGGCCACATCGTATGACCTGGTAGCAAGTTAGGAGGATACATCGTATGGCCTGAGGAGGAGGAAATTAGAGAAGAGAGAGAAAACGTACGGCTTGGCAAGACAACAGGAAAGCAAGGCGTACGACCTGAGAAAGGCATAGGAGAGCACGCACGGCCTCACAAAGAAAAAGATCATGCCGTACGGATTGGCAAGGGAGATCACGCCGTACGACCTGGTAGAAGGGAGAAATCCGTACGACCAGGCAAAAGGGAGAAATTCGTACGACCTGATAGAAGGGAGAAATCTATACAACCTGGCAAAAGGGAGAAATTCGCACGACTTGGCAGGAGGCAGTCCGTACGACCTAGCAGGAGGCAGACCGTACGACCTAACAGAAGGTAGTCCGTAGGACCTAGTAGAAGAGAGGAGTTCGTACCCGTACGACCAGGCAAAGAGGAAGTCGTACGCTTTGAGGAGGCCGTATGCCTAGGCAAAGAGGAAGTTGTACACTTGCATCAGAGGAAGGCCGTACAGGTGGATTAAAAGAAGGTCGTACGGTTGAAACAGAAGAAGGTTGTACGCTTTAAACAAGAAGATGCCATACACATAAGGAAGAAGGTCGTACACACCATAGTTGGCTCACTCGCCAAAAACTCGCAAGGTTTTTTGGCAAATGAGTTTTATGGGTTTTACTCGTAGAAAGTATGAACCGTACTTTTTCGAAAAACTCGCGAGTTTTAAAAAAAAACCCACGCGATTGTGCTTTAAGCCCGCAGCCGGCCAAAACGTCTTTTTCATTTCGTGTGTTCACTTGTTTTCACTCTTAGCAGAGCAAAAACCTTGTCCAAAGCATTTTGCACCATTTATCTGCGATTTTGCATCGAGGAGACGAGATTTGAAGGGGATTTTCATCAGATTTCGAAGGCAAATTGGGTTTCCAGGTAGGTTTTCTAATTTTTCTTGTTCTTTCTTTTTTTTTCATTTTTTCTTCTTTTTTGTTGATTGTATGTTTAAAAAACATCATGAATGAACTATAAAACAAATTCAAATACATTTATATGTTTAAAAGAAGATTTAGATTCATCAAAACAAGAATTTGTGACACTTTTTTCTGATTTTTTTACATATTTTGCTGATTTTTTCATTTTTTTCAAATTTTCTTCAAACCCTAGTTATTTTTTTTAATTTTGATTCTTCTTGTTTGTTGAAAACATGTTTAAATTTATATATTAGCTTAATTTGTTACTAATTTAAAGTAGTTTTCCGATTTTTACATTTTTTTCACATTTTTTTGTAACCCTAGTTTATTATTTTCTTTTTTTAATCCATTTTTTTTTATGAAAATGTTTAGAGTTTAGACTTTAGAATCTTAAATTATTTTACTGTTTAGAATCTTAGATTAGTTTAGAATCTATTTTGAAATTTTCAATTTTGATTTAATCTAATTTAGCTTGTTTTTAAAATTTCTATCAAAAAACTAACAAGTTGTGCTTTCACTTTGTGTGTGTACTGTGTAGGTAACAGGTTAATTGATCATGGCTTCTAAATCCGCTTCTACCCCTACCTCAGCCCCATCCATGCTTGGGAGTGGGGAATATGTAGGCACTCGTCCAAAAGGAGCTAGAGATCCTGCTTGGAGATATGCATATGAAGGACCAGAACCTGGATCAGTGTATTGCATTAGATGTAAAGAAATTTACCGTGGAGGTATCAATCGCCTCAAATACCACCTTGCAGGCATCCCTAGACGTGATGCTAAGGCTTGCATAAACACCAACGAGGATATCAAAAGACAAATGAATGCAATATTTTCCACTGCAGAAGAAAAAAAGATGCAAAAAGCGAAGGCAAAAGCAGCAATGCAAGCTGTCATAGCTTCTTCTCAAGGTGCTGCAAGTGCAGTCAACCTCGACTCACTGTCAGATGATGATGATGTAGTAGCCGACATAGTGGGCTCTCTTCGTGGTCCACGTGTGCGAAGGCAACCCACCACCACCGTCATACCTTCATCTTCCTCTACTAGAGTACCAGGGGCAGGATCAACACAGACACCTACAGCCATGGGTTTACGCATTGGTGATTTTTTTGTGCCTAGAAACACTCCTTGTGCAAAAACTTATTTAGAGGCAACTGGGTGGAATAAGGAGGTGCGTGAGCATGCAGATGTTGCTTGTGCCGATTTTTGGTACTTCAACAACATCCCTTTCAATGTGGCAAGCTCACCTTACAGGGACAATTTGGTGACCGCATTGACAGTTGCAAGGAAAGGCTACAAGGCGCCTTCGCGCAAAGAATTGAATGGAAGGTTAGAAATTAGTTTATGTTCTTTAATTTAATTTATGATTAATTTAAGTTATCTTTTTGTTTACAAATTAAAATCGTGTACTTAATTTCACTTTGTAATTGTAGGTTGCTTTCTAATGCTACTGAAAGGGCAAAGGCAGTGATACAAGAACAAAAAGAAGAATGGCTACAATATGGCTGCACTATTCTTTCTGATGGGTGGACGGATGGAAAAAACCGTACCATCATAAATTTTTTGGGTTCTTGCAAAAATGAGGTGGTGTTCTTGAAATCCGTAAATGCCTCTAGCATAGTAAAAAATGCAGAAAATTTGGTTAGAATGTTGGAGCAAGTGTGCATGGAGGTTGGGCTTGAAAATGTCGTGCAAATCGTAATTGACAATGCAATGGCATATGTGGCAGCAGGAAGAATCCTCCAAGATAGACACCACACAATTTTTTGGACACCATGTGCTACCCATGTCCTTGACCTTCTTTTGGAGGACATAGGCAAATTAGATTGGGTCACACCGATTGTAGAGGATGGAAGGAGGATCACTAAATACATCTACAATCACCCTTGGGTTCTTAGCTTGATGAGGGAGCACACCAACGGGAGAGACTTGGTGAGACCTGGTGTGACAAGGTTTGCAATGGTTTTCTTAACGTTGCAAAGCATTCTTGGCGCATTGACGGCTTTGAAACAAATGTTTGTGAGTCAAGCATGGATAGGCTCACCTTATTCAAAGAAGCTGGAAGGAGAAAGAGTTGCAAGCATTGTCTTCGAGCCCCTCTTTGCACAAAGAGCAACAGAGATTGTGAAGGTAACTTCAAAACTTTGAGTTTGAATCTAAATTCAAATTGAACATTTTTCTTAAAGTTAATGTCTTTCATTTTAAATTTGTAAATTACTAAATTGTAACTCTAATATTTTTTTGCATTTTTGCATTTATATTGTAGGTGTCAGAGCCGTTGGTTAGAGTGCTCCGTTTGGTGGATGGGGATCAAACCCCAGTGGGTTATCTTTATGAGGCCATGGATAGGGCCAAGGAGGTTATTAGAAATTATTATAAGGGGGATAGCCTCAAGTTTGATCCCATATGGGAGATTATTGACAGGAGGTGGAACAATCAACTCCACCAACCTATCCATGCAACAGAGTACTTCTTGAACCCCCGTTTCATCCATTTAGGCACCTATACAGATCCTATTGGAGAGGTTATGGGGGGCCTCACTACTTGCATTCAGCGGATGGCATCCACGCCTGACGAGGCAGACTGCATTGTTAATGAATTGTAAAGTTATAGGGAAAAAAGGGGTGCACTCTTCTCTTTAGACTTGGCAAAGAGTGTAGTATCTAGGCTGCCACCAGGTATAAAATTTGAAATTTACAAGTTACAAAAATGAAAAATTGATAATTACAAGTTACAAGTTACAATTTTCTAACTCTTTCTTCTTTTTTTTGTAGATGTTTGGTGGACACATTGGGGTGGAAAAACCCCACATCTTCAAAAATTTGCCCTTCGTGTTTTGAGCCAGCCTTGTAGTTCATCCAATTGTGAGCGCAATTGGAGTTTGTTTGAGGTCATCCACACAAAGAAGAGGAACAAACTCGCTCAAAAATGCCTCAATGACCTTGTCTATGTGCAATATAATCTTCGATTGCGCATAAAAAAGGTAGAGGAGATATCATATGATTATCCAATTGATTTGGAGGAGATAGATCCATACAGTGATTGGACAGGGCGAGGGGAGCAACCTCCATTGTTTACCGAGGATGAGATTTATGATTTAGAGCGACAGGCAATGGAGGAGGGTGGATTTACATTCTCATTGGATGACCTTGAGGATGATCCTCAGGAGGAGTCATTGCTAGTGCCACCACCAACAGCTGCAGGAGGATCTAAATCTAGGATGGAGGTTGAGGAGCCATAGGCACAGCAGGAGCGGAGTCCTATGATTACACCCTCTTTCGGTCCCATACTGAGATCTAGACATGGGAAGAGGAAGATGTGATTCATGTGACTTTGTAAAAACTGAAATATATTAATGTTTATGTAATATTTACTTTTAGTTTTACAAAAACAATTTGCTATTTTCATTTTGTTTCAGACTATTATCATATCAGCACATTGAGCATTCCACATGAGGATGCCATTTTGTATCCAATTTCTTTCAAATCAATCAAATACAACTTGTTTCTTATATGTACTCATTTATTGACTCATTGGATGCATCTTATCTTTGAATTTTGCAAAAAAAATGCGTTTTTAGTGAAGTTTAAGCAATTTTTTAAGTTCTCGAGTTTTTTGCCGAGTTTTTGCCAAGCCGAGTTTTTCGGGCTTGTCGAGTACTTGCAAATGCCGAGTTTTCCAACTATGGTACACACAATGGAGGAGGAGGCCGTACATGTCAAAAAGACCGTACCAAATATCAAAGTTTGTAAAAGGCAGGCCGTACCAAGCATCAACCTTGAGAAAGTAAAGTCTAAGAAAAACAATGCAAAATCTGTATTTTCCAGCTTGATCAACACTATTCGAAACTTGTGGAAGAGTCATGAAAATGAGGTGCGCGATGCAGTTTCGAGTGGTTTCAGAAGTGTTAAATTGGCCCTGGCGGCAGGGGCACTGCCCTTGACCTCATGAGGGGCGCTGCCTCTCGACCCCGTTGGGGGCGCTACCCCTAGACCCCCGCGAGAGGCGCTGCCCCTCAACCCCGCTGGGGGCACTGCCCCTAGACCCCCACAAGGGGCGTTGCCCCTCGACCCCGCTGGGGGCACTGCCCCCAGACCCCCCGCAAGGGGCGTTGCCCCTAGACCCCCATCAGATTTATTGGAATTGCCAAATTGTAGTGCCACCAGCCATCATAGTACAGGAGTAATTGGCTGCCGAGTAGATGACCAGTTGTAGCTCTCAAGGAGAAGTTGGCGGAGAGAGATGGAGTATTGGGTGAGAGTGACAATCAGTTGGCAAAGAAGGATCAGTTGGCATTCTTGGTTTTCAGTCGTTTGGAAGAGGACTACTTTGTGGGGGGGATGATGTAGTCGGTCATGAGTCGAGGTAGTCGGCCGAGAGTGTACTTGGTCGGCTGTGAGCCATAAGTAAATAAGATATTAGTTAATATTAATAATCCATGTACTTATGTACGTGTCATGTTGGTTAGTTGTCTCGGGAATTAAGTTCCGAATGAAGCAATTAGTTATAATGAAGGGACGCGACAGTTGGTGCCTCAACCACTGCCAACGTACTATATGTACTTGAGTCATGTTGTCGGGAAACATGATGGTTTTACTATGCTATGCTATATTCTGTCTGGAGACATTATGATGTATCTATGTTCTATGTGATTGCCATGTGATTATTATATGCTGTCAATGTTATTTTATATCTCTGTTTACTCCGTATGTCATTGTACCCGTAGTGAGTAAACACAAATTCCATTTAACAATTATCCGCTTTGCTAGCCACCTTAGAAGTGCAATATTGAGCATAACCAAAATACACCAAATACCATTATGATCAAGCACCTTATCTTTGGAAAAAATTGTGATTGTCATCAAATGATCTTTTGTCCACATAGCCTTGGCAACTCTAGGATCTCCTTCCTTAATGCCTTGAAGTTCTATTTCTTCTTTATTGGATTCCAACTCCATAGTGAACTCTCCTATTAAATGCTCCCAATGCAAGCTCCATGTTTTTCTAATCCCTCCAAGACCCATGATATATAAATCTTTGCATATCTCTTGTTCACCCAAAAGGATGACCAAGTGTTTTGCTTCCATGATGCTAGGGGTTCATAGTGTCTCATTCTTCATGAGCCCTCCAACTTTCTTGTGGCTTGATACCCAAAACACCATACCAAACTTCGTTAAAAAAATTTGAACATCAAAATGACACCTATTTTGCTTACCTTTGTCTACCATCAAGCTCCCTAAGGTGACTATCTCCATTTTTCCATTGCCCACGATCTTGTCTTCAATTGTGGTGCTTGGTTCCCATGAGTGATCTACAAATTGTAGACATCAATCCTTCACAATGTTGTTAGAATGCACAACAAACCCTATGTGATCTCTCATAAACCTCCTTCCATTCTGAATGTAAGGAACTCAAAAGTGGCACCAATGCCTCCAACCTCTTTGACCCTCAAGAGATTATTTGGATCCCATATGCCAAAATAATTTGGAACTTGAAACCAAGAGTCCACATGCCCTATACTACAAGTTGTATCTCTTACTCTATCACCTTCTTTTGCATGCTTTCCAAGGTGACAAGATTTTTGCAATGACATAGGAAGCAGCAAACCTTAAACATTTTCATAACTTTGGCTGCAAACAAAATGCCCATCCTCATTTGCTGAAAGAGAGTTTGTTGAGATATCCTCAACATCTCCATTATTGTGACTCAAAATCCTCAAATTAGGGTCAACCAAAATGTTCTTCTCAAATGTATTCCCATCCACAATGCTGTTCCGTAAATCAATCAATGGCTCATCATTTGGAAGCTCAAAAGATATTACATGCTTTGGCACATCTTCCTTCAACTTGAACTTTTTGCACCCAAAAAATGGAGTTTTTCCCACCTTCCCTTCATTGGTTTTTTGCTAGTACACACAATCATTAGAAATCAACAAGGAATATTCACCTTCAACTTGCTTATTGGGTTCCTCTTGTTCTCGCTTCATGATGTCTTGTGGCTTTGAATTTGATTGTTCTTCTTGCTTCTTGATTTCTTCCTCAACCTTTTCCATATGTATTCATATAGGCCTCTTCTATCAAGAAAATGGTTCCCGAGTGCCTCCAACTATTCATCAAAGGGAATATAAGATTTGAAATCATTTGACAATCTTTGATACTAGTCAAGGATTTTGGGGGCCTCAAGTTTGCATAATAACTTTTGAACAAAATCTATATCCTCTTCTTTTTGTAAAAATTTAGGGCACCAATCCTTGTTCTCTCCTAAATTTCTAGATCTTTTTGACTCAATCTTCAAGAATTAGACCTGCAGACTGGAAAGACTATTGAACATTCGGAATACTGAAAGGCGGGGGGGTGAATCAGTATTCCATAAAACCATAATAAAATCCACATAAACATTATCACAATTCTGATTGAATCAGCAAGAGAGAACATAGAAACAAGTCAATGCAACCATTCACATGAACACCAGGATTTTTATGTGGAAAACACAAAATGGGAAAAGCCACAGTGAGGGTTAACTCACAATATATTATATTCGGATACAAACTATTATGGGGCTCACTGCCAAGACTCACTGTCCTAAAAAAGGCACATTGCCTGAGCACAAAAGATGGCTAACCGCCAAGATACAATGATAGTGGCTCACTGCCAAAAGATTGAACTGATAGGATGCATCTTCAATGTGCAGGGTTTAGTTCCACTGAAGCTCAAAATAAGTATTGCCTCACACAACATTCGCTCAACAAAATTGTACTGATCACAACTGATAAAGAATTTAGGCTTTGATCTTCTCCTCTGTTCACATTCACTTCTCCTTCTCGCTCTCATGTACATCTCTCTTCTATCTTTCATCTTATATATATACAAGTATATCTTATTCATCAATTAGGTTGGCCTAATTAGATGAACACAAAATAATCAAAACCTTCTTCGTCGGCACCATATAGATTTAAACATTTTATCCACGTAGTGCATTATACCAAGTCGGCTATCATCCATAAAACATAACTAGTCTTCATAATATATTGCATTCGCTGAGTCGGCCAAGACTAGAACGCAATTCTCCAAACCAACAAATAATCCTCAAAGCAAACACCTTCCGGATTTGAGAACACATTAATTTCCTATCATACGACCAGCAAAGAGACTATCAACAAAACTGCAGCATAAGAATGTTCACCTTAGTAGAATGCAGAGTCTCCCACACAGTATGTTACACACAAAACAATAGTAGGATACAGAGTTAAACTCTGTCAGAGATAACTTTCTGCTTACAACAAAATACGTCTCAAGATCCAGGATATAGCTGTCTGAATGAGTCAAGAAAACATGGTTAAGAGATTAGAGTTATATCAGATCTTGCGGTGAATTCTGGACTCAAATACCAACACACTGATCCATCACAAAAGAGTATTACTAGAAGAGAACAACTTTTGGTAAACCAAGCAGACTTCCCATATGGTTATCACCATGTTGACATCAGTGACAACATAGGAACAACCAACACAACCATCCATACTTCATGCTCATGTTGCAAAGCTTCCAACAATCTTCCCCTTTGGCATTGATGGCAACATGCATGATAAAAACATTTTTCAGTATACCACAACTGAATACTCTAACCACTCCCCCTATCAAAATTGTTGTTCACAAAAATGTTTTTCCGCTATCTCTCTATCTCTTTATCTCTCCCCCTTTGACATCAATGACAAAGGAAGGGGTCCGATATATATGTAAATATGCATCAAAATGTAACCAGAAAGATATGAACAGAACATTGAATTAGCCTGAAGAAGAACCCTTGAGACTCTCCAGGATAGCCTTCCGCGAT
Source organism: Sequoiadendron giganteum (assembly GCA_007115665.2). Taxonomy (NCBI): domain Eukaryota; kingdom Viridiplantae; phylum Streptophyta; class Pinopsida; order Cupressales; family Cupressaceae; genus Sequoiadendron; species Sequoiadendron giganteum. Next base: position 453,754,113 of record CM021103.1, on the reverse strand, counting down.
GCTTTACTTTCTTCCCATGAACCTTTTGCACTGACAAGAGTCTTGTAAAATAGCTCAAGTTTAGTTAAGGACTCTACACCATCTATTAAAGTATTGGGACTAAGATCAATCTCTGATAATTCACCAATACAACCAAGAGCACTAGAAACAAAAGTATGTTTGAGTTTAATCATGTCTCTGAGTGCCACAAACTTCTTGATAACATCTGTCCTTTGATCCTCGAGAGAATAATTTGTCCTGAAGCTGCACAATGTAGGACCACCTCTGATTATCTTTATCTTCTGCTAACCTGTATGTATTTGCCTGAGTGCTCAACTGGGACTCACTCATCCTTATCTCATTTCTCATATCTAGTGTACTGCCAGACCAATCTAGGCAAAAAGATAGTAGTTCCTGTGCCCCTTTTTCACAACCTTGTACACTTTCCAATTCCTTCATTACTCGATCGTGTGCATTCACACATTTTCCTTTGATATCTTCCAAATTTCCTTCATTAGACCTAATTCTAGTAGACATTTCAAGTCCGGAGATGTAGACCTTCAAAGAATTAATCATGCCACGAAGATTCTCCACAACAAAAATAGATGAATCAAAATTAGCATCGGGAATAACCTTGTGCAATTCTTCCAAAGCTCTCTGAATATTTATTCTTTCATGCTCGTGTTCAAGCTCACTTTCTTCTACACCTTCTTTCTTAACAACACTCTTCCTTTTCTTCCCTATTCTAGTCACGCTACCAGAGGTACCTTCTACATTGAGATCCTTAGGGCTTTCCAAAAGAATTTTAGCATATTTATCAACTTCAGCCTCTGACACTTCATAATCCAATTCAAATATCCAAACTAACCTTGATTCAACTGCTTCCATGTGACATAAATCTATGGACACAAGAAAATATATGCTTTTGGATTATCTTTCCACAACACTTATTGGAATCCTAAACCTTTTGTTCATCCTCATCTGAAATGTTCCAAAGAATGCAGAAAGGGCAGTTTCTTGCGCATCCGAACTACCAAGATTTATCATGAAGTTCCTGATTTGATAGGGAATAGGCATTGAATTTGGCCATTCTATCCTTCCTATTACTGGTAATTTTCTCAAAAAGTAAAAGAGTAAACAAACAACTAAATTGCCATACCGAAATGCATTCTTCTTACTCTTCTTGATCTCCTTTAAATTCTTCAAAAGATGTATACGAAGTAATTCACACAAGTCATATTCCATACCTTTTATTACCATATCAACAACAGTATGCACTGTAGCAGTAGAAACTGTAAGGTCATTGTTAGGGATACGAACTTTGTGACCGATGACCGTAGCAGCATACCTTATTACCGGATCAACAATCGATCTCAAATCAATCTCTTTCCCTTTAGAACTCGCACTTGTAACCTCAATTATTTCTTAGCATCCATAGCCTTCAGTTTGGGAACTGGTTTGGAGGAACACAAACCAGTTACATCTCTATTAGCTTCTCTAGAAATCAAATGCGCCTTATCTATCCATAGAGATTCATCATGAATTCTCTCAACACTATTTGAATATACTTCTTCTCAAATTCAAACAAGGGAAATTTCCTCCAAATATCCAACTTTTTGTCAACTAATACTCTATAGCAGTGTTACCCCAAGTTTCCAAGACGGGGACGGCGGGACGAGTCCCCAAGTTTCCGATTTTTGAGGCCAAATTTGGGGACGGCGAGGGATGGCAATATAAAAATATAGGGAAAATTTTAAAAATATAGGGAAATTTTAAATATTCATATGCTAACATGGATAAGGCATGCATAATATACATTATAGAACCTAAACATATAACATTTGTGTTAAACATTATGCCAATACTCAATACGCATTCAAAATTAACATACACGAATCATGAAACAAACTCCAAGTTATAATTTATAAACTTATATCAAAATGCCCAGTATCTTTTATAGCTTGAAATACTGAATCGACAATCCTCCCCGCCCCATCCCCCTAGAAAGGGCATGAGAGTCAGAGGAGGGAATCACTCCATTTTGGAAAGGATGTGGGATTTTATTTTATGTGCAGCAGATTTTATGAGGGGCATGTTGCAAGAGTGGTCTGGGCGCATAAGGGTTCCTTCCAAGTGTTTTCATCACATCTGGAACCTATCTTCAGCAGTTTGTGGCACATATACATCACAGCAGGAAATTTGGGTACATTTTGGGCAAAAATACCGACCTTTACTCACCCGGGCGACTTATATCCAAGTCTGAGTTGTTTTTAAACTTCTTTCTATTTGCTGTTACACAGTATAGACCTGTAAATAAAGGTTTGTTTCTTCATATATAAGTCTGAGTTTGAAAGAGAAGTTATTTATGTTATTGTGGAGCCATTAAAATGCATATCTTTATGTAATCAGTTCACACAAAGGCTATGGTGATACTGTTTAGGGCTGTAAATGCATTTTGAGTGTTCTAACACCTATCCCATGCTCATAAAGTCATTGTAACAGTCATATCAATAATATCTCCCTGCTGCTACAATTCACTGTGTATTATTATCTACATACTACCTGTAACTGTGCACAGAAAAGTGGTGTTAAATCTGAGTAGGCAGGGGCGTTTCTCTTTTATTTATTTATTTTAAAATCACTTTAGCTGTGGGGGATGTTAGTTTTATGATCAGAAATGTAAAGCAGAAATACAACACATAAGACAAATGAACACAGTAGTTTACCCTGGGAAAACTCCCCTTCTCGAGGGAGAAAAACCCAGCCAAAATATATCTCTTATATATTTAATGAAGAGAGCAGAAATCTGCTTACAACTGGGCCAAACTCTAGGACGATCTGATATAATGAAACACAACACCTCTCCTAGATGCTAATACACAATTTCTATGAATTCTCCTTGATATTGATCTGCTCTAAGCAAACGATGATCTGTTGTAGATAAGCGAACTCCTTGAAGTGTGAATTGACTTGAGAACGAATTAATTGATTATCAAATGGATAATCATCACCTTCTATATATACAATGCAAGGTGACTCTTCACAAGCAAGGCAACTCTTCACTTGGTCGGCCTCTTAAAGAAAATAAAATATTAATTATAATAAGGCCGACTTGCCTTAACAATTATTTGTTTAATATTTAATATTCTCGAATTAGAGAGAAAGATATCTCCCGCCGCTATCACATCAACACTCCCTCTTAGCTAGGGAGGTATCTTTTCAGATATCCATGTCATGGAATCTCTCGACATGACACCCAAAATGGCTACACCCATTTGTGAAAAAGAGTTCATCATGGAGTCCCTCAACGTGATATTGTCATGGAGTCACTCAACATGACGTCCACCATGGCTACTCCCATGTGTGGAAAGAAACATGTGCACAAGTACCCATCGCGGAGTCTCTCGACATGATGCCGTCATGGAGTCTCTCAACATGACATCCACCATGGCTACTCCCATGTGTGGAAAAACACAAGTGCAAAGGGTTCATCACGGAGTCTCTCAACGTGATGTTGTCATGGAGTCTCTCAACATGACGTCTCATCTCAGTCTCAGAGATGAACAAGGGCTCGCACCTCATATTTCTCCGTCTTAGAGAAATATACACTACAAGGGCTTTCACCTTATACTTCTTCGTCTCAGAGAAATATACACTACAAGGGCTTTCACCTCATATTTCTCCATCTCAGAGAAATCTACACTACACAAATCTTCATGATGATGTGACTCCCTCTAAAGCTCCAATTACTTGCATCAACCTCCTAACCTCCTCGTCCAAGGCTGCGTCTGATGGTTTGTCAGATTCCTTTTGAATGTTATTTCCTCCACTTCGAAGAAACTGATCGATTTTAGAATAAGAAACCTTCTGAATTGACTTTAGAACTTGGCTCCTTCTGAGATGTCCCTATGTCAATTTCCGCAATAGAAACAAGTTGTGTAGACCTTAATTTGCAATCTCGAGCAAAGTGACCATACTTGTCACACCTGAAACATTGAATGTGAGAGAGATCCTTCTTCTTCTTCGGTGCTGGGGTAGAATCCGATCCTCTGTCTCTATTCCTCTTTCTTCTTTTGCCTCTTTCTCTAAAAGTATGAGTAGAAAGAACTTGATTTTCTATATCATGATAGTTTCACCCAATTCCTCTTGCTACCAACCTGGACTCTTCTTGAATACAATCAGCTCGAAGACGATCAAACTTGGGTAATTTAGATCTCCCACTGATGCTTTGGATAAAGGGCTCCCAAGAATGAGGAAGACCATTTAGTGCCAACATAATAAGATCTTTGTCTACAATTATATCCCCAATAGTGCTCAACGGATCTCTCAAATCAGCAATCTTCATAAAGAATGAGATGATTGAATCATCTTTAGCCATTTTTACATGGTGAAGTTGTCTCAAAGCAAGGGCTCTGCTGGTGTTGTTGATCTCATACAATCCTTTTAGAGTGTCAAACATTTCTTTAGCTGTCTTCAACTTGGAGATGATCGGTACTAGGTGATCCATCATAGAGTCTATCATGATCTTTCTAGCCTTCGTGCTATTTTTCTTCCACTGGATTTTCTCAGTATCATCGGAAGGCTCAGGCATATCGCTTTCCATGAAATCAAGAAGATCATTCTCCTCTAAGGCAATGAGTACCTTGGGTTTCCAAGAGTTGAAGTTTGTGGCTCCATCAAGTCTATCTTCTACCTTGACACCGATCACCATCTTCTTTTTCTGCACAAATTCACCTTCAAAGATCTGCCCTTAGGTCTGAAATAATTTGCAACCTTTTGCCTTCAAGATCTGCCCTTAGGTCTGAAATAATTTGCAACCTTTTGCCTTCAAGATTTGCCCTAGATGAAAAGTTGTCGTAATTGCTTATCAAATCTGATCAGATCTTTTCTTAGACCTACTCTGATACCATGTTAGTTTTATGATAAGAAATGTAAAGCAGAAATACAACACATAAGACAAATGAACACAACTGTTTACCCTGGGAAAACCCTCCTTCTCGAGGGAGAAAAACCCAGCCAAAATATATCTCTTATATATTTAATGAAGAGAGCAGAAATCTGCTTACAATTGGGCCAATCTCTAGGCTGATATGATATAATGAAACACAACACCTCTCCTAGATGTGAATACACAATTTCTATGAATTCTCCTTGATATTGATCTACTCTAAGCAAATGATGATCTACTGTAGATATGCAAACTCCTTGAAGTGCGAATTGACTTGAGAATGAATTAATTGATTATCAAATGGATGATCATCACCTTCTATATATACAATGCAAGGTGACTCTTCACAAGCAAGGCGACTCTTCACAAGCTTGGCCTCTTAAAGAAAATAAAATATTAATTATAATAAGGCCGACTTGCCTTAACAATTATTTGTTTAATATTTAATATTCTCGAATTAAAGAGAAAGATATCTCCTGCTGCTATTACATCAACAGGGGACGGTTGACCGGTCCCGGGGACGGCTAGGGGATGGCTAAGCTGTCCCCTAGCCATCCTCGGGACCGGTCATGTAAGATACCCGCTCAATTTTTCCTTGATTTCAATATCAATTTCAATGCAACACGCACCCGTTAAGGTTAGCTCCAAAACCAAAATGATGTGGAATAGTAACTCTAACCAAGAATGCGCCCAAAGATCCGATGAGGGAGGAGGGGCGGGCATATGGTCAGAGGATCCCTAGGATCTAAATAACTCAAATACTGAAATTGATTACAATTGAAAGAAACTCAACACCAAGAATGCACACTCAATCCCAAGGAAGGAGAGGTGTTGTCTTATGGCGGAGAAACTTATTACAAAACTGAAATGAACTTAGGTGGATAACCAGACATGAGAGATTTTCCACACTTCCACTAAACAGTGGGGGAATGAAATTACAAACATAACGATTCATCCGTTGCGGCAGGCATCCACTCGTAAGTGGGAATTCACCACTTGACAGTGGGTACAAAGAGAGATTACAAGTTCATTCTCCACACTGGCAGTAAACCATCCAGGGGTGCTAATGTGAGAATTAAATAAGAATAAATTGCAGCAAATAAGGACTGGAACAGTACTACTGTTTACAGTCTTACAATGTCAAACAATTGCAAATTACAAGTGCTCTTACATTAGTTACAAAGCTAAATGATGGAAGATAATCTCACACATCCAAACTATTCAACTACTGAAATTAGAAGCCAAAATCTGAAGTTTGTACAATCTGATATAATGTCCCGGCAAACTGTTTTTTTCATAACCAGCAAGGTAACATGTCAAGATTGTTAAAATCTCTTACCACTCTACACCAAACTTCAATGAGACAGCAGCTGATCAACATATAATATGTTCATAGCTACACCCAAGAGCTCCTATCCTCTTCCAACGGTTGAAATCTGATATTAAATCCCAGCAATTGAAGTTGATTACCAGCATAAGGATAGCACTCCAAAATGCTTCATTCTTCCATGAAAACACCTTCAAATGCCCTCCAAAAAAGGAACAACACTTCCTTGAGTCATGGCGACCAAAGAGAAAGGTAAATTCAATGCATTAAAGCCTCTAATTTGAGGGCATGATTTCCAATGGCTCTCCAAAGAGAAAGTACGGCCCCAAGAGGATGGCGACCCCTCTAATAAAATCAACACTCCAAAATAAAATCCAAGAATTTGCAAAAGAGGGCACTTGACCATAGGAATAGATTTGGCTAATACCCACAAGCCAATAAAAATCTCACAAGGAGCTGCAAATGAAAATCGACTTCAGCTATATAGCAACCAGCAACCTGCAAAACTTAATATTCTCACCAAAAACTCCACAATGAACTCAATATGTACTTCTGAATGAAGCACACTCTCAATCCACCATCCAGGGAACCATAGTTTCAAGCTTGAAGAATAGAGTAGAAAAGCTAAGCTTTCCCTTAGCCGGATTTTGGATTTCAAACTAGTAGCATTTCGATATAATTTTCCCAAGATACCAAATGAGAGAGCAAAGGCCTTCTTTTATAAGTTTTCAGGTGACCCTTCAGATTCTCCATAAAAAACTCCCTTTCTTGCTTTTGAAATATTTTAATTTTTAAAACATTATATTCACCCTTCTAGGCATCCAAAACTTGAGGAGAAATATTTACTTTAGTAATATTTAAATAATCTCTCAATGAGACGTCCATCCTCAAAGGCCACCTTTTAAAACAACTTTAAGTCATTAATACTAGGCCAAGGGGCCAATAAGAAATTATAACATTAATGACTTAGAATAAATCATTTTACCCAAAATGAGCCTCAAAATGCTGAAGGCCAAATATGCTCCAAATCGCACTACCCGAAATGGAAACTGAGTCGACTACTGATGCTACTGCCCAAGATGGCACTGCCAGAAATAAAACTTACTAAAAATAGTAAATTCAAAAAAGTTGCCCGATGACTTTGTATGTCATATCACTGCGAAACTTTCTGAAAACGTAGAAAGAATCCGCAATCCTCATTCATGCAAACCTTCTTCAAAACCCCTATAAAATAGGAAACCCTAATTTGACCTCTGACGAGCCTACGGGCTTTCGGGAATAGGCTATTAGATACTAAAGAGCGTATGGCTAAAAATGGGGATATTACAGGTCATTCGTCCCCTATCCGATCAACGGCGTCCCCCCGTTTCGGGGACGGTTCCCTATATTTTGGCAAAAAAGGGGACAGTCCCCTATCGTCCCCCACCCGTCCCCCTGTACTCGGGACATCTCGAGACAGGGACGGGGCATTTTAGGGGGGGGATGCGTCCCTGGGTTTCCCTGCTCTGTAGGCATCATGGATCTCTTTCAATTCACTTTCCCAAAGCACGTTCAACTGAACTGACGACATCTCTTCAATCTTACTATAAACAAATGCATAGATATCTTTTGTAGAAAACACTCTCGAAGGGATGCAAGAGAACGCACCAACAAACTCTTCCGATACATTCCTCAAATATCTCTTCAACCTAGCTTTATCCGCACAATTCACAACCTTTGAATTATCCATAGCAATAAAAGTGAAAGATTGTGCAAAAAGGAATACCTCTAAAAATGCCAACAAGAAATTTATAGATATCCTACTTCCTGAGCTCGCTTCGAATCCGTCTGTTATCTTCTTCAAACTTTGAAACTCTGAGTTTCCTTCTAAACTTCCTTTTCACTCTTCTTCGAAAATACATAAGCCTTTAAAATTATCTGAATTTATTCCTTTCATTCCGAATGATTTTTGCCTCAAAAATTTTGTATGCCTCCATTCTTTCAAATTCTGCAGACTTCATCCTTCACACATGCCACTGAGAAAATACGTTAACCTTGTTACCACATTAAGTATACTTTTGTCATGATATGACACAAGTACTGATGAGGAGGTTTATTAGATTTTCTGATTATTGCTCCCCCTTAGCCATTGCTTTTATTTAGAAATTGACGGGAGTATCTCCACCAGAGGTCAGCACAGATAAGACTGACGATTCCTTTCTCCAAATCCTTTTCATTTCCTTTCTTGCTTCTTCTAGATCAAAGGTTTGATCATTTTTCTTCGTCGGATAGATATTTTTCTTTCTTTCGCTGTTACTACTAGGGTGTTCTGGATTGTTGCACTTACAACAAACAACATTCTTCTTTCCATTTTCCCTTTTATCCAACGGACTAACTTTATATCCATTCTTCTTGCTCTTAGAACATTTGTCGGAGAATGATAGAGAATCATTCACTTTAATTTTGCAGTCCTTTGCCTTATGACCAAATTTCTTGCAGGAATAACACACACCATTGAAGGATAAATACCTTTTAGCATCATGTCGTTTGACAGGAATTTTTCCGGAATTGATTCTTTGTTCCTTGATTTGTCTATTTTTGTACCGCATCTTCTTACTAGTGGATTGCTTCGCTTTAAAACTCTGACCTTCCTCAAACCCTAAACCACTCTTATCCATTTTTGGTCTTTGAGAGGTAATCAATTCATCAAGCATCGCTGAGCTTATCTTAAATTTGTCTTCAAAAATTCTTGCCTTTTCCAGATCAATTCTCAAGGTTTCTGCTTCTTCTAACTTTATGCATTCATCCATCTTCCTTTGAATTTCAATTTGCTGACATTCTTTAGTTCTTTTCTTCTCATCCAATTGCTACAGCAGGCTAGAGATGATTTCTTCTCCTTCAATCAACAGATCGCATGCTTCCGTACTTTTACTTTGCAACTTTTCAACGTACTCATTTGCTTTTATCAACTTGTCCTTCAGAACTTCCATTTCTTCTGCATATTCGGTAGAGATTACTTTCAAAGGAAAAAATTTCTCATATTCAAATTTTGAGACCTTCCACAAGCTGTTAGGCTTCTTCCGAGGAACCAAGCTCTGATACCAATTATTGAACATCCGGAATATTGAGAGGGAGGGGGGTGAATTAGTATTCCATAAAACCATAATAAAATCCACTTAAACATTATCACAATTCTGACTGAATCAACAAGAGAGAACATAGAAACAAGTCAATGTAACCATACATATGAACACCGGGATGTTTACGTGGAAAACACAAAATGGGAAAAACCACGGTGAGGGTTAACTTACAATATAATATATCCAGATACAAAATATTATGGGGCTCACTACCAGGACTCACTGTCCTTAAAAAGGCTCATTGCTTGAGTACAAAAGATGGATAACCGCCAAGATACAATGATAGTGGCTCACTGCCAAAAGATTGAACTGATAGGATACACCTTCAACGTGCAGGGTTCAGTTCCACTGAAGCTCAGAATAAGAAGTACTGCCTCACACAACAGTTGCTCAAGAAAACTGTACTGATCACAACTGATAAGGCATTTACGCTTTGATCTTCTCCTTTGTTCACATTCACTTCTCCTTCTCTCTCTCATATACATCTCTCTTCTATCTTTCATCTTATATATATACAAGTATATCTTATTCATCAATTGGGTCAGCCTAATTAGATGAACACAAAATAATCAAAACCTTCTTCGTCAGCACCATATAAGATTTAAACATTTTATCCACATAATGCATTATACCAAGTCGGCTATCATCCATAAAACATAACTAGTCTTCATAATATATTGCATTCGTTGAGTCAGCCAAGACTAGAATGCAATTCTCCAAACCAACAGATAATCCTCAAAGCAAACACCTTCCGGATCTGAGAACACATTAATTTCCCATCATACTACCAACAAAGAGACTATCAATAAAACCGCAGCATAAGAATGTTCACCTTAGTAGAATGTGGAGTCTCCCACACAGTATGCCACACACAAAACAATAGTAGGATACAGAGTTAAACTCTGTTAGAGATAACTTTCTGCTCACAACAAAATACGTCTCAAGATCCAAGATATAGCTGTGTGAATGAGTCAAGAAAACATGGTTAAGAGATTAGAGTCATATCAAATCTTGCAGTGAATTCCGGACTCAAATACCAACACACTAATCCATCGTGAAAGAGTATTACCGGTAGAGAACAATTTCTGATAAACCAAGTAGACTGCCCATATGGTTATCACCATGTTGACATCAATGACAACATAGGAACAACTAACACAGCCATCCATACTTCATGCTCATGTTGCAAAGCTTCCAACAAAGACATGTTGCTCTGATACCACTATAATGACCCCTAGGGTTAACAATTGCATAACCAATACAGGTCTAGGGTTTCAAGTAGAACAACAACATTAACTTGGTAACAAGAGCATCCATGATACAATCCAATGGTTTTGAAATGTTATTCAACTCAGATCTAACAAAGTAAACTCATAATATAAATCTGACAAATAATTTAGAATATGAATCTGCACATCATACTGTCAGAAGTTCCAAAGAAATTAGTTGATTTTCACTCATAATTCAGTATACTCAACCACTCAGGGACCCCACATTCTGTAGGCAAATATAATATAAAAATTTCTTCAATATAAATCAAAGTCTGAGTAGGAGTGTACAAAAATTAATTGTTGATGATACCCTGCAACAAGTAGGGTATGATCCTTAGCCAGATCAGATTGGATTCTCAGGAGTTCTGGTCTATGATGGCTGTCCAAGATTGAGGCGTGAAACCCTCAATGTATTGCCTATTAAACCCCAGATACCCTTGTGCAAGGAGTTGCTTATGGTTAGGTGCCCCCCACTTATTCTTGTGCTCCTATCTGAGCTCCTATCCCTGCATCCAAGATGCCCTGATCTGATGTTTGATAGTAGCTTCAAGCCTCTAATTTGACTCTCTTTGCTAATGTTTGGCTTGCTGGGGATAGTAGTTGTGCCTAGCTTGGAGTGTGCGCTCGATAACCAGTTTGGACTGATTGCACCTAGGGTTTTTGATTATCCACAAGTTATAACTCTCAGTCCAGAATTCGCCACCTGGAGTTCTCAAATCTGAAACAAATCAATTCCTAAGTCAGCAACCTGCGCACTTAGGATGAATATGCCTAGCACAGGATTTGGGGTTTTGCCCAAATACCTGTAAATGTAGTTGGCAGGGGATTTTGTCCCAACAATAGTGTTGTTTGCAAACAGCAGTTGGATAATGTCTAATGCCCCCCCAAATGACAAATCTCATTCCTTTAAACCTGATTAAAGTGAACAAGTCGGCCAAATGTCCAAAGAAATAGTTGGTGACAACATTCAATTATTATTTAAAATTAAGACTAAGTTGACCCCAGATGCAATTTATTATTATTAAAATAATGAATATTATGATTAATAAATCTTAATATTTAATATTTAATATATTATTATAATGTTTAAAAAGACTGTTAAAATAGTAAACTAATAATACTTTTCCTTCAAAGCAGAGGGGACATGATAGAAAATTAGGATATTTGCAAATTCAAAAAGATTCAAGAATAACTTGAAGTTACAACCATGCTACATTTGGAAGGTCAATTATTATTTTTGAAGTTAAAGAAATGAACTCAAATAGCCTCCGGCAGGAAGCACAAAGTTGATAAATGAAAGTAAAGCTCGTGCAAGGAAAATTTTAATGCATTATCGGCTAAAGAAGATGAGAGGAAAGGGGATCCAAATGTATTTACAAGCAGAATGTGAGTTTAATTTGGTATGTCGAATGCAAACAGTTACTTTCTGACTTAGGAAGAAGAAATCAGAAAACATTAGGTACAACACCATATCAAAAACTCAGAACTTTTAAAGGGAACACAAGGCATCAAATCTTAAAGTGCTTGAAAATAATGGTATCCCTGGCCACAGGGATATACGGTCTCAGTGGTGCAATGGACATACAAAAAACAAAGTTAATATAATCTGTGCAGAATTCATAGGAATAAAGAGCTCATCAAGGGAGCAGAGAAAAGAGACTGGAAATTAAAGACATAAACTAGGTCAGGTAAAGCTGAAAGGAAATTGAGTAGATAGAGATTGTGAAAGGAAACAATAGGTATGGTGTATCACAAATAAGGGACATCTTTCATCAAAAATAAGGGACATGCTGCATGGTCAATTGTGATGATCCTGGTTTAAACGCTGAGTGGTGCCATTATGATCTGATTTAGATGGGAAAATTTGTCTTGAAAGATGGAGGGGAATCATAAATGCAACATAATTGGAAAGTATAAGAGAGGATTGGGAAAGGTAATCATAACTGTCTTTAAGAGAAACTGGCAAGTAAAACAACAAATAGGGATGATTAATTCTAGGTTATGTGTGGGTCTTTTAAATTTTTAATAATGTATTTGATGAAAATAGATGGGAAAAAGTTAAAGCACATTATTGGCAGGAAAGCAAATATTATATAATCGAAAAATAAAACATTTTGAATGACTGTTCATGTGTCATTTATTTAGTGGAAAGTTGGACTGCTGTGCAAACAATTCAGGTTTTGTTATATGAATTGTAGTTGTGTTGAAAGAACAGTTCAAATCATTTTTTTCTAGTATGTAGATTGACTTACATGTGCTTGTACTTACATATGTGGAATGAAAGAGTAGTGGGATTTCTTTTATAATGTAGGCTGTAATTTTCTTTGCATGCATATGTAAAAATCTGGCTAGTGGTTTGTCAAATGCTCATCTTCAAGAATTTTCTGTGAATGCTACACTCAATGAGTTTATTGAATATTCAATATATTTTTTGTAGGTGCTATGTGATGTTTTAAGGTCTGGTGGTCTACCTGGAAAGAGTGGTGGTCATCAACCACCTTTGTTTTTTGCAGCAGATGACCTTGAATATCAGGTTTGTAAAATACTAGAAACAAACTCAACTTTTTTGTCTTTTAAATAGGTTATTATCAATCTCTCTTTTATGTTTGTGCTCACTGCAAGTAGCAGTTGAGGGGGGGAATAATTAACAAGGCTAAAGGGAAAATAATACTAAATGAAAAAAAGCATTGACAGGGTTCTTTTGAACAGGAGAGCGTCATAATATAATTGAATATGCAAAATCAATAAGATATGTCTTAAAATATGTAGAAAGAAACTAGTATAATGTTAATGATATCAAATGTGTCCACAATTCACAGGCAGTATTTCCTACTGTACGGCTTGGGATGGGAGCATTTCGAATTGCTCTTGAGAGCATATTTAATAGGCAAGTCTTAGGGTGGCTAAGATATTCATCAAAATAAGGAATGAGAAAAATGCTTATAGTTCATCTCATTCATCTTCGATCTGGATAGATGTTTATGTTTCACGATTCATCATGAGTAGATTTGGGTGTTAATTTATCACTGAAATAATTTGTATTTCACAGGATTCATCATAGTGCTTTGACATATACATCATTTGGGAAACCAAATGCTACTGTATTCAAAGATGCCGAGATTGTTTTACAGAAAATTTCATCTTCTATTGGCTTAGAAACAAGTGAGCATCTTGAAATTTCAAATGTTGAAAACTTCCCAATTCATGAATTAAAATCTCTTTATATGATAGGAGATAACCCTCCAGTTGACATATTTGGTGCCCGACAGGTCAGTATTAACTTGCTCCTCCTGATTTTTGGTATTATTAAATTCATTCTGATAACGCTGATGGTATAAGGTTTAGCCACTTCAGTTTGTATTTCTGCAACCAGCATGTAAATCCCCTAAAGTTTGCAAATCACTCAAAAATAATTTTACTGGTCACAATGCAGGCAGGCCTACCTTGGTTTTCTATTCTCACAAGAACTGGGTGTTTCAGGGGGGAAGGTAACCATGCGGATTTTCCAGCTGATTTGGTATGTTGGAAAACTCCGTGACTCATTTTGAGTTCATATTTAGTTGATAAGCATAAATGATTCTTTAACCATTGTAAATATTAGTTTATTAGACTAATTTTAGTTTATTATTAATCCAGAAAGTAACTTAATCATCTATATCCTGTCCATAAATGCATATATGATTTCCTTGCCCAGTGCGTTGTGGTAGTTTTGAATCTTTGATTAATAAGAAATTCGGCACCATGAAAAATGGGGCCCAAGGTGAGAGGTCAAAGTCATCTTTTAAAAGATGGATATAATCTGGAGAATGCATAGTCATTAATTCTTTATAGGGATAAAACCACTATTTAGGTTGACATAAACGTTGATCTAGGGATGAAGTACATCTTAAACAATTACAAATCACATGCTTTTGGGTAAAAGAATAATAGCATCATCTGCTTTCATTTAATGATTGCAGCTTTATCGAACTATTGGATTTGTTTCTTTTTTGTCTTAGCTTGGAGAGGCTTTTGAAGCATTTCATGTTATGTATCTTTCGAGTTTCATTGATTGCTGTTCTTTTCAGTTGTGGACATTTATGTATTTTTTTAAAATGTTTTGTGTGTTCTCTCTATTATTGAATTATTATTTTGTTGATTTCTTTTATTATAGCACCCAAATTTTCTTGCATGGCTCTCAGTGTTTGCAATATCTTTACTCAATATTTGACTATTCCTCTCCCACCCTTGCCAACTTTTATCTCTCTGTGAACCGTTCCACATTTTATTTTCTTAACTTCAAACTTGGCTTTGATACTAGACTGATGGGATGGTTGAGGGTCAAATGTACAACCACTAACCACACAGCCAATAGATTGCAAAAAAAATAGTTTATTAAACATTTAACACATGAAAATGTAATGTTACTGTACATTTTCGTGTTCGATGGTAACTTGCCTTGTCAAACCCCTTGGATCCTTTGTTGTGGGTGTCTCTTGGGTTGCTTGAGGTTAGAGATCGGTTATCCTTTTAAAACAATGACTAGTGTGTTCCTTGAAATTTGGGTTTATTTGAGCCTACCTGGGTATGGTAGAATTATTGTGGCCCTCTTTTGTATATGACACGAGCTGCACGTGCTATATAAGCATTGAAGGCTAGGTGACTTAAAAGTAAAAAATAAATAAGGGTTCTGACTTTGTGCATAGTGATAATTTGGCACATGTATATCATCTATAGTTACCAGAACCAAACTTGGTAGGCTGATTTTTGCACAAGAAACTTTGCAAAAAAATCAACTTAGAGTTGGTAATTTGAAAAAAGAAGGCATATAATATTCTACAGAAAATGATTTATTAAAACGAATTGGCCCAGACTTGACCAGACTCTTTAAGTCTGATGAAATGAGTCAACATGCCTCATTTTGGTGTGATTGGACACGGGATTGGAAGACATGCCAAGTATGCATCGACTCTTGTAACATTGATACCATCCATATCTTGTTTTCTCCCTGAAATTTAAAGGCACTTTAAATTACAATAGTGATCTTGTAATTTCCCTGAAAAAGGGGTCTCAAAGCAGAATAAAAAAATTACACTATGTTACACATCGTATTATGTTTGACTCAAAATCTAAAATATTTAATCTTTAGATTTTTTCATAATTTTTTAGGTGAATTTTATTAAAACACTTAACAAAATGTGCCTATGTGAAAAATGCTAATTTAAATATATGCAATTAGTTTATGACATGTGAGTAGGAGCTCAAACATAACCCTTGTTAGGACCTACAAATCACAATTTTGCTAGTTAAAACTTTGGAAGGCTATGAATTTTGCATATATAATCTTCTTAGGTGATTTTTTTTTATTTTTATCTTGCCTATTTTTTCAAGATTTGCACCATCGAACCTTACTTTTGCACTAGTTACACATTTTTGGTGGGTCATCTTTCAAAGGCCATAAGTGGAGCACACAAATTCATAGTTGCAAATAGTTTGAACCATTAGAAATCTCTCTCCAAGCTCTACATTATGGTGAAAGATGTTTAAGATTATGAGCAAGTTTGGAGATTTGTGTTGGGGAATATAATGCCCTGTTTTTAGCCCTTAGCTTTTCGGTGACCGTTAGCCTATTTCTGGAGTCCCATAGGCTACTCGGAGGCATTTCTAGGGATTCCAAGATTCTTGGTGGTTTCTCATCTACTTTTCAGAAGGATATTGCAAGAGTTTGCTAGAGAGTTTTCTACGTCTTTTTGGGTTTTTTGAGACCCTTAGTGGGTAGTCACTGCTATTTTTAGCCCTTAGCTTTTCAGTGATTGTTAACCTATTTTTGGAGTCTTGTAGCCTACTACTCGGAGGCATTTCTAGGGATTCCAAGATTCTTGGTGGTTTCTCGTCTACTTTTTAGGAGGATATTGCAAGAGTTTGCTAGAGAGTTTTTTGTGTCTTTCTGGGGTTTTTGAGACCCTTGGTGGGCAATCATTGCTATTTTTAGTAGTGTATATTTCTAGTACTTACTATTTTTAGTAATTCATAGTTGCATCTTAGAATGTGCTTATTTTGAGTTTGGACACACTATTTTTAGCAATATTCTATTTTTAGTAAGTGTTATTTCTAGGAGTGGTCTTGGCAGTAGTTCAGTGCAGGGTTACTATTTCTGACAGTGGTGGCAGTTGTAATTGCTGGCATCTTGATATTTTTAGTAGTTGGCTTCTCCACCATCCCTGGAGTTCGAAAAAGGAAAGGTTTGCAACTTAAGTTAATTTTATAATGTTAAAGTGGCCCCTTGGTCCCCACGCCTAGCAGTTGTTGACTTAAGTTGTTTTAAAAAAGGAAAAAATAAAGCATGACTATGGTGGACACCAAATAGAGGTTTTTAGTGAATTTTAATGAAGTTTATTTCTCTCCCTAAGTGTGGTGTCCCCTTTTTGAGGGAAAGAGTTTTCAAACTTCTGGGTCTCAAAAGCTATATATGCTCTCATTTGGTTATGCTAATTTGTGATAACAAAGTGTTGCCAAAATGCAGAGAGATCTCCTTGGACTTTGAGGACAAAACCCCTCCAAGTCGACTTCAATTTTGAGGTTGCAAGACATCTCCTAGCTGAATAGTGGTGTAGCTCCATTTCAATTGGTGGTGGCTTCCTTTGTTCTTTCAGTTCTTGTTTGTTATGATGTCTTCTAGATATATTTTGGTGTGGAGTGTTGGTTTGTAGCTTTCTAGGAGCTTCTTGGAGTGAGTTTTCAATTTTGGGTGTTGTTGGTTCGTGCCCTTTTCATAGCCCAGTTGATCACTATTTCATTCATGTTGATCGGAAGACTGTAGATCATTTTGTGGGTGTTTGTTCATTGCTTTCCTTGTACTTGGGTGCCACTTTGCTCAAGTTTTGATAATTTTTGAGTGAGAGTTGAATTTATGGGAGCTAGTCGACCTACCTAGGGAGGTCATACCATCTTGTTTGAGGATTTTTTGAAGGGTCTGTTGTTAATTAGTCTTGTTTGGGGTTGCTTACAAGCTCACATTGGACGCCTAGCCCTGCTTTGTCATTTGCAAGTGGTTTGGGATGATTCTACTGAGTGTCGAAAAACTTATGCTCATTTTGATGATGGTTGGTTGGGGTTTTAAGCTTGTTGTTCATGCATATCAGACTGTTGTCTAGTGTATCAGACCTGTTGCAACAACTTGTTTGACCATCCATCGACCTTTGAAGGACCTTTCATTGAGGTATACTTGTGATATAAATTGTGCGGGTGTTCTCATACTTTCATTATAGCATCTTGGGGGGAGTTATACTTCATATTTCCATCATTTTCCTTTCATAACAACAACATATGATGGATTAATATAATTTATGTTGAGCTTATTGTAACACCATTAGTGAATGCTCTTGTATTTATCTTTGATACTCACCCCACTGAACGAGTGGTGCTCCCGCTGAATAAGTGGTTGAGCTTTCCTTTATGTTACTAGCTACTCTCGCTGAATAAGTGGTAGAGTTCTTTATTTTCTTTAT
This sequence comes from Sequoiadendron giganteum, assembly GCA_007115665.2. Lineage (NCBI taxonomy): Eukaryota > Viridiplantae > Streptophyta > Pinopsida > Cupressales > Cupressaceae > Sequoiadendron > Sequoiadendron giganteum. The sequence continues at coordinate 453,735,982 of CM021103.1, read as the reverse complement.
TGTTATGCTCATTGAACAAGTAGAGGACTTGTGTGATTGGTTGACTTGTTGCCAAATGTTATTTAATTTCCTGTACTTCCCGCTAAATAAGTGGATGATTTCCATTACACACTTGGTTTGATTTCTCAACCCATTGAAGAAGTGGTGGCTCAATTAATTTAGTTTGTAAGCCTTCTCACCGTATGCTCTCGCCTTTCCCACATCAGGAACTAAGTGATCAAAAACTGAAAGGTGTCTATTTTAGTTAGCATGATTTTCAAGTAATGCAAGATCCCCTTTCACCGTATGCTCTCACCTTGCCCACATCGGGATCTGGGTGATCAGAAAGTGGAGGGTTGCTTATTCCATTCATTATTATTGCATTTTGGCTAACACTAATGGGTGAAGAAATTTGAAAACATTAAGGGTGGGTTATTACAGGGAACTTCCCACTATGGCTTCAAATTCAAGAATTTAATTGTTGAAGATTTTGAGAAAGAGGCAACTAGTTCCTATAGAGGAGGGGGATCGATTGCTCAAGACACTAGGTTACGGGAGGTTCTAGAACAATTAGATGCCCTGATCTACCTCACGATAAGGGATTGTTTAAGATAGGTTTGAAGTTTAAGGGGGTGAAAAGGAAGGACAACCAATCTGCCTCTTTCCTTCTACCAACCTGAGAGGTTCAGGAAGTCAGGTGAGCGAGTTCCTAGAGTCTAGAATGCAACCTAGGCAACTCACTGCCAGAGGACTCCAGCACGGGGAACGGACAACAACACGATGCGTTGGTGTCTCAGTTGGGCGGTGGCGTCCGTATAGATAGAGAACGTAAAGTACAGTTGACACTCAAAGAGAACCTACTAACAACCCGACAAGTACAGTTTGATATAATAATAGAAAGCATAAACCAACCAAACAATTGAAATAACAAGAAGAATACTTTAACTTGAAAGATAGATTGATTATGAATGAAATGACAAGGGTAGTAGAAATCCAACTTATAGTCAATCTAGCCTCGTGCAAGCTCCAAACGAATGGAGAACCTACACACAATGACAAAAAAATGTTGGGGCTATGTATAAAGGACTATCGCAGTTAGTCCCCTGCTTTGGTGTTTCCACCTCCATAGACAACTAGTATAGCAACAATAGAGAAATGCGATAAAGAAAGGTATTGAAATGGAAGTACTATGCACATGCCAAACAACAATATGCTACGAAAACAACACAATGATGCTAAGTGAAGAAAAAAACAATATCACCTTCAACCACATGCACTCAAGGAAAATGGGAGGAGTGAGCTCACAAGCTTGCAAATGTTGATGTTGTCATAACAACGAAGGGATTGAGTCCACAAAACACAAGTTGTTGCTTCAATTGAGCTGAGAATTCTATGAATGAAGTGTGTAGAAGTGAGAATGATCAAGTAGAATGCCAAGAAGATGAGTTGAATGGATGAGGTAGGCATTTGAAGATGAAATTGGAAGCAAAGGAGTCATTTGAGGTCGATCAAGGGCACAAAAACGTTACACTACATCGCCAATGGAGAGTTGTAATGCCTCTGTGGATTCTAGAGACAAGAATCCTGTCAAGATGGCAATGTGTCGCGCAGACATCCGCACACTGCACTAGTGTCCCTGATAGAATATCCTCCATTGACACTAAAAACAACTTCCAAATGGATGGGAAGCAAATGAAAGATGTGGAATAGCATCATCGGATTTAATTTGTTTAAGGTAGGATGTGTGTAATTAGGGAATTTGTGAGGGGTTGAAATTCATGCCATTACATTTTGTCCCCACTTTAGCGAGCATAAGTGTCAGTGAATACACTGTAAAGTAGAGTGAAAGTTGAGAAATGTATACTTGAACCATTGAGGAAGTAGACCACAATCTAAGACACCCGAAAGCATAGGAAGAGATGGCTCCATAGGTACTTGGTCTTGAGAAGAGAGTTGAACAAAATGCGTCACATGCCCTCAGACCTACGAAAGGTGAACAAAAGGCTTTGAAGGTGCTCAGACCTATAGAGGAGGCACCCCAAATGCTCGGTCCTGAGGGAAGCTAGATGTTAAAGGCTCTGCAAAGTCTGATAGGCCCTTACAGGTGCTCAGTCCTTCGTGGCAAGCTTGAGGTCCTCAAATCTCCAAGCTTGATTGAAAAAGCAGCTTCACAAGTCTTGCAAAGCAACATGTTAGTCTGCAGACAAAACATGTTAGTTAACAAAAAGCCACACAGACAAACAGATAGTCATGCAAATAGTCAACAATTGAAAGAGAATCTTTCAAAGGGGTCCCTCGGGAACCCTTCAAAAGAAAAGGGGTCCACTCAAGGGACGCTCTATTTGAAAGGCGATGATAATTTTTTGCAAACAATTCTAGCATTAAGGAATACTTTTGGAAGACCTCTTTCATCAAGGAATATGAAAGGAAGAATACTCCCTCGCAATGGCAAGTTTTCAAACTTGTTCATCAGAAAAGTGCTCCCTTCTCAAAGGAAAGTTTTCATATTCTTTCTTTATGAATCTGTGATGAAAGAAAAGTTTTGTTAGGGGTCTTTGTTGAAGTATGCAATTTTTGAAAAATAAAAGATTTTCAACGAGGGATTTGTTGGCCACCGAATACACCTTTTGAAAATCGAAGCAGTATGATAGGCCCCCATTGGGATGGTGTGTGTTGAACACAAAGGCATGCGATATCCTAAGGAGATAAAAGAAAGTGATGTTGTGGCCCGCGATACATCACGGGATGTAATCATGGAAATGTTGCACATGCGAGGGACAACACATAAGCACCACAACATCACGAAGCAAGCAAAGAAGAGAGAAAGATAAAATAACAATGCAAGTAAGAACAAAGACAACAAGAGATAGGGGGATCTGATATTTTGGGGTCAGAACTACTCATAGATATAAATAGATAAATATAATATAATAATATATATGAACTGTCATCAACACCCTACTATATCAGATCATGTGAAGAAAGGTATGTGAAGACAAAAAAAATAAAATAAATTGGGTCAACATGGAAGGGAGGCCTAAATGCCCCCAACACTTTGCATTGTCCCTGATTGTTGAAAAGCAAGGCACAACAGAGGAAGAATGGTGTAACAAATAGAAATATTTCACGACACAAAACACTCATGTATCCAAGCACCTACGAGGGTGACAAGGGTCCTCTAGGAACATATAAAACAAGCACGGGGGAAGGACAACACACACAAATCTAATCTACAGATAAAGAAGAGGTGCCCTCCTAGTCCTCATCAACCAAGAGGTTGTCATTCTCCCAATATAGATTATTATAAGGGGAAGATAGACGAGCCTGCAAGAGCAGAATAACAAAAGGAGCACCCTCCAACTCTCCTGCGACAAGAGTTAAGGAAGAGGGCCTCTCGAGGTTTTCTTCGCTCGACTCCTATGAGGTAAACATCATTGATTTTGCAAAAATTACCAACAGAGCCGAGACATCGTCTATTGAGTTGAACATGCACTTGACGGGAGTGCCATGTGTCAACTGAGTGGGTGATGAAGGAGGCGCCCAAGATCCATTGCTGACCTCACCGAAAGACTTGGGGGTAGTGATGAACTCAAGGGACGTTGGGGCTGCCTCCGTTACTAGGACGATGCAAGCCAACACATAACCAACTTTCGAAGAAGGTGATCCCTTCTTTCGACCCCCATTAGAAGCAGGGTCATCCTCCAACTTGCGCTTCATCAGAGGATGCGAGATCCCCACAAACGAAGCAGAAGGCAAAGAAGAAGCAGAGAAAACCATAGTGGACACCACTAAGGTATTCGACATATCCACAAGCTTGGGAAAAGGCATAATTTCTGGAAGGGACATCGGGAGAGGAGGCTCAAATGAGGGAACAATGAACACTTGCACCCTTCTGGGGTGAGTGTCATTCACGCTCGTAGGGGGAGCCGAAAGCAAGATCGAGGCGACGGGAACCGAAGCAGAAGGGGTGGAAGAGGACACAACATAGACACCAAAATAGGAGTTGTTGGCTCCCTTATTCCTTCTGCAAAGCAGCCTGCCCAATGGCCAGAGCCTTCCTCTGGCGCTTATGCTCATGCGCAAGGCGATTTCTTTGGCTCTGAGAGCTAGAGGCTGCAACTTGAGGAGGAGCAGGGGGCTCCTGTTCTATCATCAAGGTTTCCATCATAGCCATTGTCGACAGAGGGAGTGACTCCTGGACAGGAACATGAGGAAGAGATGTAGGAATGGATACCACAACTGGTGGAGAAGCAAACTCAAGTGCTTCAGCAACGAGCCTCTTCCCATTTGCTACCCTGGGAGTAGGAGCAGTAGGAGGTTGCAGAGGTCGAGATACGGAGGTGACTCCATGGGGTCCCTTCCCCTTAATATACACAATGGGCTGAGGCATGTGGGTAAGACGGGAAGGTTGAACACCTGATGCTTGGCCTTCCGCCAAGCTGACACCATTGGACTCCCCAAGAGACACATAGGGGCGGAATTTGAGGGCATCATAGTAGGACGAGAGGTAGAAGCAGGTGGAACTATAGAGGAAGAAGAAGAAGGCTCCTGAGCATGAGAAAGCCTCCCCTTCCCTTTTTGAGAGGACGAAGCAGCCTATCGTTGCGCTACAAGGTAAGTCATTTTCAGTTGCACCTTGCCCCCAGTCTTATACTTAATGTAATTTCAATAAAGCAGGTCTATTCTTGGAGGAAGTGGACCGATCGGGGAGGGCCAAAAATGATCTAGCGAATATCCCCCACACAATACCAACGATTGATATCCAGTGTTGTGCACAACATGCACTACACCTTCATGAGAGAATTTAAGACATTTATGAATAGCAGAAGTGACTTTGTTCATGGAAACTAGCCATGGAATGCCTAGCTTCACTCTGAACAAGTCAGATTTCAAAACGATGTCAAAGGTAGCATTCACAGCCCTAGGTCCCACTAGGATAAAAAGAGTTATAGAACCATAAGGAGCAAGAGAGAGGCCATCATGGGTATGTATGGTGGTCTTCATCTTTTCATATTCCTCCCTTTGTAAAGAATTTAGCAAAAGAGTCTCTTTTGTAATAACGTTCACACAACTTGCGAGATCCACAAGGACTCCTGTCACAATGTTTCCATTGACACGAGCATCAATAAATAGAGGAGAAGCTTTGTTATTCATGGGCAGATCTTGCGATGTAAAAGTTGTCTGGTGAACTAGTCGCAGGTTGAGGGGGAGGAATGTGAGTAAATGAAACCACATTTATGTACGTTGAGGCCTTGAGAGAGTTACCAGAAGGATCAATAATCAAATTCGTAGAGTGAGACAGAAACAGGTCCGTATAAATCTGCGATTCACTATTCACCTTAGCCACCGACTTGTTCGTATTCTGCTTTTTACCATCGAGGTGAATAGTATCGTCATCGATGTGATCCTGTATCTCATGATGCAAGTGCATACAACATTCAATATCATGCTCGTGGACATGATGGTATTGGCAGAATGCATTTCCATCATACTAGTTGGGGTAAGGTTCTCTAAGAGGGCGAGGATCTTCCAATGTTATAACTTTATCCTTTAATAGTTTCTTCAAAATAGAAGAGCAAGATTCATACAACTTTGTGAACTGTTTGTTGCACTTAAGGCCTTTGTCATATTAGATGCAGCGACTACATTTGCAACAAATTTGCTTTTTCCTGAAATCAACACAATTGATCTTCCTTCTAGATGGAAGTGCGAGGAAGATCCCCCAAACTAAACAATCATTTGTTGATACTCCCACAACGCCATGCATAGATGCGTGAAAAAAGGATACTTCATTAAGGCAAACTTCTCCTGCCAGGGTCTCTGTAGGTTTCCAATGAACACCTTCTACACATTTGAGTTGAGTAGTGGTTAAGAAATTTGTGAAAAGAGTGCTTGATATCAAGCAAAAAAATCAGTGATCTTCTCATGCTCTCCTTGCTTACATCAAATGAGATCCAAGGTCATCTTCGGCCCGATGTTAGCCTGAAAATACCAGAGAAACTGATTAACAAGTTGATTGAATGAGAATATGGAGTTGTCGGGCAAGGAACAATACCACTCTAGTGTTGTGTCCTTGAGAGATCGAGGAAATCATTTTGGCCATCAAGGCATCGTGGTGAAATAAGTCTGTACACATCGCGTTGAAGGCTTACACGTGTATTTGAGGGTCTCCTTTACCACCGTATTTCTCAAATTTAGGAATTTCCATCCCTTGGGGGATGGGAGTGTTCAAAATCATCACTGACAAAGGACTATGTCAGAAGAAAGGTTGAAAGATAGGCTGGGTAGAGGCTTGGGATAAACTCTCTAGCTAGTTCTGCATTTGACCCATATTTTGTTGTAGGGCATTCAAAATAGGGTCAGAAGAAGAAATAGGACCAATAGAGCCATCACTAGAACCACCACCAAGACCATCGCCAGAGCCACTGCCATAGCCACCACCAGAGCTACCACTGTAGCCACCACCAGAGCAACCAAACATACCAAAACCACCAGCCCCCATTCCGCTGAAAATCCCACTGCCAAGGAGAGCACTGCCCAAGGAGGAACAACATTGAATCCTACAAGTATTATGCTTGCTTTGATAGTAGGAGACGAAGCAAGAGTGAAGATGTTAACGAAAGGGACCGTTTCAACCATGCATATTGATGTCATCAGCATCGAGACATTGATTTGTCTTTCATAAGCGTCGAGCTGATGACCTTAAGTAATACTTGACCTAGGGTTGTAAGAAGGGATGTATGCTTCTATTAAATCGATAAGGCCACAAAGAAACTATATGCCTGTCTAATCCTTGTCTAGCATATATCTGATCTCATTAACAACTCTAGTGGCCTAGCCATGTTTTGATCTTTCCCTAAATGATTTGCGAGATCCAATAGCCTCCTATCTAGAGCAATGATATGTTCTACAGGAATAGTGAGAGCATCGTCATCGTTCAAAGGTGGGGTTGCAGGAGGGACAGGAGGAGTAGGGGTACAAGTGGTTTCATTGAAGAAACTCATCTTTGCTATCGATACCATCTCCTGGGAAGCGAGAGCCGAAGTGACCCTTGAGAAGTCCATCTCTAAGTGTCGCATGCTCCTTCTAACTACGTACCCGAAAGTTGTAAACTGAGTTGTGAAGCTCATAAAGCATCACAATACACAAGCCCATAACCTACACAAACACAAGAGAAAGAACCACAAAACAAAGAAATAGATACTACAAGTTTCACGTTAGGTTCACCAAAATTTAGAGGAGGGGGGTCGACTGCTCAGGACCCTAGGTCACGGGAGGGTCTAGAACAATCAGTTTCCCTAATCTACCTCACGCTAAGGGATTGTTTAAGATAGGTTTGATGTTTAAGGGGGTGAAAAGGAAGGAAAATTGATCTGCCTCTTTCCTTCTACCAACCCAAGAGGTTCAGGAAGTCAAGTGAGCGTGTTCCTAGAGTATTAACTACAACTTAGGCATCTCATTGCCAGAGGACTCCAGCATGTGGAACAGATGACAATGCAGCACGTTGGAGTCTCATTTGGGCATTGGCGTCCATACAGACAGAGAACGGAAAGTACAGTTGACAATCAAAGAGAACCTACTAACAACCCAACAAGTACAGTTTGATATAATAACAGAAAGCGGGAAGAAACCAAACAACTGAAATAACAAGAAGAATACTTTAACTTGAAAGATAGATTGATTATGAATGAAATGATGAGCAAGATTAGTAGAAATCCAACTTACGGTCAGTCTAGCCTCCCACAAGCTCCACACGAATGAAGTACCTACACGTGCAGTGACGAAAAATGTTGGGGTTGCATATAGAGGACTGTCGCAATTAGTCCCCCACTTTGGTGTTTCCACCTCCATGAACAACCAATATAGCAACGATAGAGAAATGCGATAAAGAAAGGTATTGAAATGGAAGTACTATGCACTATGCCAAACAACAATATGCTATGAAAACAACACAATGATGCTAAGTGAATGAAAGAAAGAACAATATCACCTTCAACCACGTGCACTCAAGGAAAATGGGAGGAGTGAGCTCGCAAGCTTGCAAATGTCGAAGTTGTTGCAACAACGAAGGGATTGAGTCCACAAAACACCAACTTGCTTCTTCAAAGGAGGTGAGAATGTTGTGAATGAAGTGTGTAGAAGTGAGAATGATCAAGTAGAATGCCAAGAAGATGAGTTGAATGAATGAGATAGGCATTTGAAGATGAAATTGGAGGCAAAGGAGTCGTTTGAGGTCGGTCAAGGGCACATAAACGTTACACTTCATCACCAATGGAGAGTTGTAACACCTCTACGAATTCTAGAGGCATGAATCTTGTCAGGACGATAGTGCGTTGCACAGACGTCTGCGCGTCGCACTAATATCCTTCACCGACACTAAAAATAGTTACCAAATGGATGGAAAGCGAATGAAAGATGTGGAATAACATCATCGGATTTAATTTTTCTAAGGTAGGAGGTGCATAAACGGGGAATTGCAAAGGGTGCAAATTCATGCCATGATAGTTCCATCGAGGGTGCATGATTTAGTTGTTCTTCCAAGTTATTAGAAGAATTTTCCAAGAGTCCCTTTGATAGGAAGACCCTTTTAAGACAAGTTGGAACCAAAATACAAGCAAAACCTAGGGCAATGGGGGTCACTAGGTTGTGGAGATGTCATTTATGTCAAGTTGAATTTTGAGGCAACATTACAAAATTTATGGGCACCTTCTTCACATTTGAGGAAAAGGTGTGGAAGTATATGGTGAATTGTCAAATGTACAGAGTGCCCTTACTTCCTTAGGGATATTGATTGTTGAGGGTATTAAAAGGATATTGATTTTCAATTCCAAATCCTTAGAGATGTTATTGAGAAGGTTGGGAAAAATAATGTGGTGTAGGTAGTGATAGATGTGTCATATGTATTCAAAGCTATGTAAGGAAGTTGATTGAAGCAACGTACAAGCATATTTGGTGGAATCTTGTTTTGTGTGTGCCATGAATAATGTACTCAAGGACATGTGCAAATTTGTTGGTTGGATCAAAGAGGTAGTCATGATGTTAGAGATGTGTAAATGATTATTTGTGACCACCGCACTTCACATGCACTCTTTAGGACCTTCTACAAGGAGGAGATTCTGAAACTTGTAGAGACTATAAATTATCATACTTTATTCTCTTGGAGTGGATGCTTGGTGTAAGAGGCCTTTGCAACTAATGGTCATGATAGTAGAGTGGAATAATTATCTTGATTCTAAGCTAGATTATGGGAAAAGTGAAGGAGGTGGTGAAGAGTACATTCTTTAGGTCGATGCAAAATACATTGTCACCATTATTACATTAGTCTGCAAAGTCATTAGATATGGGTAATGTTAATGCACCTAGCCTTGGAGAGGTGTATGAATGCATTGACAAATTGTTTGGTCAAATGAAGGCCATTGTACAAGAGAAAGACCCCACATTGCAAGTCTTCAATGAACATATTGAAACAATCATTTATCAAAGATGGGAGAAGTTCAACACGCTCGTGAATGTGGCCACCTATGCATTCAACTTGAAGTGGTACCTTTAAAGGACTAGCAAAGTTACCTCTACACAAGATGTTGAGGTGAAGGCGGGGTTCATAAAGGCTATTTAGAAGATATGTGATTGTACAAATGGGATAATTTGTACTAAGTGATCAAAAATTTCCACTCTTAGAGAACATCCAAAAGAGGCCAAATTGGATAGGAGACTATGGCATAGGAGGATCCAATTTTGTCTAGGATGACAAAGAAGCTTGTAGTTATTCATAACGCCTTACATCTCATTAATTGCAATACACTTACATACCAGGAGAGTCTAATGGTTTGATGGGATGTAGAGCTAGAAGAGCCAATCCAAATTGATGATGATATGGCACATATATGTTGGTTGGTATTGGTTTGGAGGAGCTTGACCTCAAGGAGTCTAATAGTTTGAGTGATGAGGAGTTTGGTATGGACATTAAGGATAACTAAAGGAATTAAGCCATTAACTAGTTGTATTTAAATTTTGAATGTAATCATCATTTTGAATATAATATAATTATAGTGAAAATGACATTTTCATTGTTCAATGTAACACGTCTTGTTTTTTGAAGTGGCATATGTTATTCCTTATACACTTTTTCATGGTTTGGAGCATAGATGAAAAACTTATGAGTCAAAATGGTTTGCAAGTTACTCACACAATAACTAGGCTTTGAGATTTCTTAAAAAACACTAGTGACTCAACAAAAACTTGTAGTTTTGGAATGAAGACTTGCTTGCACTTGGATAATATTGATTGGCTTGGAAAAGATCATATGTAGAAATTTTGTTAAGTTAGTATTTTGGTTTTCCCTAAGTTTTGTTGAGTGCAAGTTTTTGAATTTTTTGAGTTAGCCAAGTTATTGTTGAGTTCAAATTTTTCAAGTATGGTTTGGGATTGAGGAATTTGGCTTTAGAATGTTGCATGGGCATTGAAGTGGCTCTTCATAGTACATAGTGTAACGTCCTGCCACAAAACCTCAAAGGAAATCTAATCGACAAAGATTTACAACACAATTTTTTTTTAAAAGTAACAACTATGCACATTAACCATTGATTAAATTAAACATACAACATTATTATACTTATTATAAAGATGCCTAATTAGTCCCATGGGGTTACATGGTTGCATTACTCGAAAACGATCCCAACCAAATAACATCGCTATAAATAAATGCCAAGTAATAGAATGACAAAAACGTACACTACTCAAGATCACATAATGGTAAACATATAGCCATGGCGCATAAACCATAGAGATAACAAGAGTACATTCATCATTATATTACATAACAATTTATAGTTCAATATTACAATTGTGGAACATATTTCCACATATACAACACATCAAAGATACAATGGTACATTACATAATGTTTCCCTTATATCAACGAGAAGAGTACAACAATGCAGGAATGGTACAACTATAATGAATAGAATACATAGTGAGATCCATCAGAAGGAAACATAGGCCATAACACCAAAACTGTCACCAACATTGGAAAGCCTAGGAACCACTACATCTGGTACATCTCTGCAGCATCATGATCGTCGATGAGAAACCCAATGGGTGCATAGCACGTTCCATCTGACCATGTGGACCCTAAGGTCCACCCCTCGTGCTAGGAGATGACGAGAAAGACCCACAACCAAAAACAACAATCAAAATCAACAAAGCTAACAAGACTCCATCACAAAAACACAAAAACACACACAAACAACACATAAACAAACACAAGGAACCTTCACTTCCAGAGACACAAGAGTGACGAAGAGAAACAACAACCATGGTTGCTAGAGGAAGGAGTGTCATCACATAAGCTCGACATGGGTTACCTAATACAGATCTTCATAGGTTACCGGCCCCCTACCTGGTTAAACCTTGGCAACCTCAACCAATCCCCGACCCCCATTCTCACTCATGCGAGATCAACATACCTTTCAAAGGGACAAGGTAGTTGATCTTCGCCATTCCAGGCCTTCCCACTCATCCCAAGCCCAAACGAGCACTTCAACCATGAGTGAGGCTAACTTATCTGAATTAATATGAGATGCTACCCAAAAGCCTAATTACTTGTTAGGTTATCATTGATTATGGAAACTCTCAATGAGTTACCCGTACACCACTTTGTGTGTCGGCCCCCATTGAGAGCCACTCCCCCCTACTAACAATGACGCAATACAAGGAACAGGGGTGTACCTCAATTCACATAACGTAAAGATATACGCAACACACAACATGCGAGGCATAAACCATCCCGCAAATACAATCCATGACACTGAACCAAGTACAAAAGAGGTGCCACCCACTAACATAAACGACACAAGTCACCAAATACACTGAACCGACAGAGTGCCCATCAAGAGTCAAATTTCCCCCCAAGCCTTAGGAAAACAATAAAAACAGCCTACCCATTCACCCAAAGCTTAGAGCTAAGGAAACTAACAACAACAAATGGGTTCCCGATATATTTCACACGAAATCAATAAACAAAAACTCCTCAAATCAAATCAACATAAAAGGAAAGACGCATCAACTTGGAACCACTAAAATCAAACTCTAACTAACATCGTATATATTTTCATTGAACAAAAAGAACATCAACAAGAATTCACATACCTCAAGTAAATAAATATATTCAAAAAGATACATTTTTCTATTAAAAATATTGACAAAGTTTATCAACTAATTTGAATGCATAAATACAATTATGTTATTTAAATAAGCAAGCACTAAATTTATACATTTAACTAATAGAACGAATGCATGAATAATAAAAGTTCACTATCACTCTTATCAATTTCATGTTTTCTTTTAAATAATATTATCGATTACAAAAATAATAATTTCATCGTTTCAACACTACTCATGTTTTATTCTCCAAATATACATCTACATTAACCCTTTTGACACATCCTAAAGTAAAACTATTAAAGACGAAATTATCACATTTTTAATTACTAACTATGTCACTAATTCTCTTTATAAAATAATTATCAAATTGGAAGAATAAGAATATCCAACATACTTCTTTTAAAATATTTAAATATCACAATTTCAATTTGTGACCAAATCCCTAATTTCATCAAACATATTCAACGAATATCATACTTGGAACATAATAACCGAATACCAACTGCCACACATATATACATCAGCTACCAAATAAAATGCATAAAAATCGAAATCCCAAGCATAGTTATATGGATCAAATACAATCAGCAATCCAAGTATCATCGATGAAAGGAAGACAAAATATCAAGTTTGAAGCATAACCGCCATCGATAAAAAAAAAAACGAACCATTCATTATTGAATATAATATGCAGGAATCGAAATCACAATGAACAGGATTTAATGAGACGCCAGCCAAACCCCAAGATGCCACAATCAGCAGGGAATGAATCCGCCATATGCAGTTTACAGTTTATAATATGAAAGTATGTTAATTGCACTATATATATATATATATAATTCGAAGTTCCACCACAATACGAATTCCAACGCACAGGGCATACTAAGACGACGGTCTAAGATAATTATTGTTCAATCGACCTTCACATGGATTCCTAGTCATCGAATTATTTATAGGGATTCGATTACCCAACAAGATCCAATGCAAGGTAGATTCGGTGCAACAAACAAGTCGCCAATATAAAAAGAAAATTGAATCCCTTCAATATCGCTTATAACAGACAAAAGATAAAAGTAGCTATCGAAAATTCAACCGAAATACCAAATATGAAATCACCCTACAAACAACATGCAAGGAAAAAGGCAAACCAAAGAGGAAACCATGGAGTTCAAAATACCAAACATAAAACACCAAAAGTCATCAAATGAATATCGAATATCAAACATCAGAAAAATTTGGCGATTACCAAGCATATGATTATCGAATACCAGATTTAATGTATATTTATGCAAAGTAACGAATGCCTCATCCACAATAAACCCATCAAATGCTATTAAATCGATTACCAAGACAAAGCATATGTGCTGATTATCATACAACATCTAATACAGTATGCAGCATGAAATTGCCCTAACTAGACTATGGTATCGAATACTGGCATATTACAAAACTCACAGCATAGCATTTAAACATAAGTCGCATTTGACCTAGTGATTTAGCTGCAATGCAGCGACACCATGGAGGGAGATGATCATGGACGCTGCTTGTGGAGAGGACGGAGCTAGCGCAGCCTTAAAAAGGCTTTAAAAACTTCCAAGCAAATGTAATTTGCAAGCATAAGAGCACACAATTTGGATTAGAATGCAAAGTCCTCAGTAACTTTCAAGTAAATACATACAGCTGACTACAAGGTACGCCCTACTGTATAAGCTACATGGTTTAAGGAAATTTGGAGAATAATAATCGACTAGGGAAAAGCTATCAGGGATGCATGTATACAGATTATGTGCAAAGCATGCTTGGTGAAAAGACTTTAAATGGCTTTCGAGGAATGCGGTTTGGCAAGAGAATATCGATGCTTGCAAGCAATACGATAGAGAGATGTAAATTCAATGTATGCGACCCAAACTCTAAATAGAATGCCTCAAGAATGGGAAATTATAAAGATGCAATGGTTACTAGAAATGCATAAATTTATATTTGCACTAAATTCATAATCAAACGATTAAATCATTTATCAAACCAAAACAATAGCACTTTCATAGGAAGAACGAAGACTCACCCGCAAATTCCTCTTTCCTCTATCCTTCTACATTCCTCCCATTGAAAATCAGCAATGGACTGCAATTGTTTTACTTTAATACTTTAATTAAATACTTAGCACTTTCTCATAATTTACTTTAATAATTAAATCTAATACTTTTAATTAAATTGTTCAATCGACATTAAACATTGTTAAATCAAATTAACTAATTAACGATATTTTAATAATATACTTAATCAAACCAATACTAAATTAAAGATAACAAGTTTCCACAATCCATTTAGTTAATTGCAAAAAAATTATGGATTTGATTGTGTGTAAATTTTTTTGCATCAACGTTTCGGATCACACTCCATGATCCATCATCATCATTCTTTTCTTGGTGCTCTATTTTTCATCCTGATGATGGATCATGGAGTGTGATCCGAAACGTTGATGCAAAAAAAATTACACACAATCAAATCCATAAATCTTTTGCAATTAATACTAAATTAATTAAACGACATTATAAATTAACAACTATATTAAATAATTAGACCACATTAATAATACCATTTAATAAATCAACAAGCCAACACAATCAAACACTTACACAATCGACCCAAAGACCAAAGCGAAGCAGGGATAATTTTAGTGGCGAATCTTCGCCAATTGACGAATTCTAGGAATCGGGCAAATCGAATTTGGCGAATTCTAGGTATCCATCAAGGTGTTCAAATCACCCAGATTTCACGAACTATCAGTCCAATGCATGTCCATTCGTCAACGATTTTTTTTTACGAGGCATGTTTAGGCAATAAATTCGTCATAACAGACTACGCGTTTCCAATGGACCGATCAATATTTTCGCCTGGAATCTCGGGGAGCATGTCATAAAATACCAACATATTCGTCAATACTATTAAAACAACATTATATGAGGACCCATTTCGCCAATTAAAATTTACAAATAGTTGCTTGTGAAGACCCATTCGTTAATTAAAATTTATAAATAGTTGCGTATAAGGACCTATTTCACCTTGAAAATTACAAGGTATCGTTGTATAAGCACGTGGGATTCGCCAAATTTTTAACATACCATTTAAAAATCTTGTGGGATTCACCAAATATGGATTGATATAAATACAATTGAAACTGTTATTTGTTCTTACACATTTTGTTCGGTTTTGAGGTTCTACTTCTCGATTCAAAAATAAGAGAAACCTGAAAACGTAGACTCAAAGGTGAGTGATCATTTCTTCATACTGTTATTAGTTATTAGTTATAATAATAATATTTCTTTATATGTTTTCCATTCTTGCTTCAGTCTTAAACATGATTTTGAGTAGGGAATGGGATCTATATTCTCTGTTGGTCTATCCTTCTTAAACAAGAAGACATTTTTTTCCAGCTTTTATTTGAAGTGAGATATCAATATGTCGAGCAACAACTGCAAGGGTAAGACTCTTGAGGGTAATGAAGAGATTGGGACGCCATCAAAACGTCCAAAACGTGGAGGTACCATACAATCTTACTTTGGAATTGGCAAAACTTCTAATCCATCAGATCAAGGTGGGGCTACACCATTGACTCTTCCACCAAATATTATTGAAGATGGCAATGACAATACCTCATCGCCACAGGAAGGTCAAGGTGAGATTGTCATTGTGTTAAATCAAAATGTATCAAATGAGGATGGCAATATCCCAGAAGATGTTCCAAGGGATACCCTAGATAGCCAGAATGAGATAATTGACTTGGATGAGGATGATGTTGGTAGCAAGAAAAGAAAAGGCAAAGCAACATTGGGGCGCGAGTGAGAAATGACAAGGAATTTTCAAATTGGTTGGTTGTCGAAGTACCCATTCCTTGAAGCAGTGGGGGTATCAAACGAAAACGATATTGAAAGGGCAACAAAAGTCAAATGTAAGATTTGTAGTTGGAAATGTGGAAGAGACAAGACGATGCAACTAAAGCTTGACACTATAGAAAAACATATCGACAAAGTTTACGAAAAACAAATCATAGACGAAAAGGAACAATCAATCGTACGATGAAAATCAAAAGAAGAATGTCTTCATGTTAAGTATGCCACAAATTATGGAGAGCATAACCATAGAATGTCGAAGATTAAAAAATGTGAAGGTACACTTGAGGCTCATTTTGGAAAAATCATGGCAGCAGCAAATCTATTAAAAACTGTTCAGATGAGTGTTGTTTTTCATATTTTGTCCAGGGGGCGTCCTATGACAGACTACCTAGAATATTTTGATTTATTATCTTATTTGAGTGTTCCCGAATTTCCCTTCTCACATTGGTCAGTAAACATTGGATGGGAATGGGCGAACTGTCTTGCTGCAGTGGAAAAGCAAGATTTAAAGGAGAAATTAAAATAGTCAAATTTCATTGCATTATCTTTAGATGAAGTTATTGCGGTAGACAATACTTCTTGGGTTTGTATGCATTTGTATATTGTAGAACAACATGTTCGCCAAACTCATCTTCTTTGTGTTCGTAAAATGAAGGATAGATCAACATCACAAAATCTATTTGAACTAGTCAAAAAATCTTTGAATGAAATTGCAGGTATGGATGAGTTGACAATTGCCAAAAATTTGGTGTGTAGGAACTGATGGAGCTGCAGTGATGCAATGTCAAAGGAGCGGTCTTTGCACAAAGTTACAAACTACTTGTGCACCATACATGCTTGGCATTCACTACATGGCCCACATAATGCATTTAGCATTCAAAATTGTAAGCAAGTTTCCTACAGTATCAAAAGTTGAAAATCTAGTTTGCGAGATCCACGCATACTTCTACCGAAGTCCCAAACGTTTCCTTGAATTTCAACATTTTGTTGAGGGAATAACACCTTGAAATAAGCTTCTCAAGGATGTCGATACCAGATGGATCTCCTTTGCATGGACCAGCGCAACGAGTTCTTTCAGAATATCAATCCTTGATTGGAGTGATGTACGAGCATCGCAGCACAGTAGACAAAGCTCCTGACCTCTTACATAGGTTAAGCGATATAGAGACACTCTTGACTTTAGCTAGTTGTCTCCCCATGCTGCATGAGATGAACAATCTTGTGAAGAAAGCCCAAGACAGAACTATGTATATTTATGAATAAATCTATGTAAACTTACATGCTTGGCCCTCGATCATCTATATCTAGATCTAACACAAGAAGGCGCAAATTATTTGATGTGGCGAAAAATTACTGATTTGAATAATCTTGATAATTATTTACAGTTTAATGTAAGCAAGCACTTATGTATTTGTGTACGTGGATATGAGATACCAATGTACCATTGTAAGACAACCAGGTGCTCTAGAAAAGAAGTACCTGTTAACGAGGAAGATTTTAATGACATTGTTAAATCTATTAGTGATAATTTGAAGGAAATTGCAAAATCTCTTTCCTCAGAGATTCGTGAAAGATTCCCTCAACATGAAATACTTCAAGCCATGGGTATTGTGTATCCTCAATTTTGGGTAAACCGAGATAACCCAAAATATTTTCATGATCAAGTAAAAATCTTGATCGAACAGTTTTCAAATAAGGTAACATACAATGAACAAATAATAGAAGGAATTTTAGATGAAAATAAGCTTAGAAAGTAGTGTCGGAGTTTTGCAACAACTATGAGGGAGCAGTATAAATCCATGGGCAAGGAGAAGGCCTTTGAACCAGGATCAATAAAAAAGGTTTGGACAAGCTTAGGTCAGAGTGAAATATTGTGTGGTTCGATGTCAGAATATTTCAAACTTGCTAATTTATGTCAAACAATGATATTGGGGTCGGTGGAGGATGAGAGAGTTTTCAGTACATTGGGGTTTTTGAAATCAAAGTTAAGAAACAAACTGGACAAGAATTTGGAAAATTGCTTGAGGATGAAAGGAACTGCGTATAATGTCAAAAAAATTCCTTTTGAAAGGGCACTCGCAATCTGGAGGTCCACATGTGAAAGAAGAGGGACCAGGTTGTGCAACACAGGCTCTCCAATTCCAACAGCCGCCAGTACTGGTGGTAGTACTAGTGGCAGTGGTAGTGGCAGTGGGACTGAGCGTGGGACAGATGATAATGATATTGAAATTGACACAAATCAAACAATGAATGTTGAATTTGAGACACAAGCCGAAGAAAGTGAATAACAGTCTCAAAATCAAGATGACTCTTTTACTTTATTTGAAGATGAGCACCGGTTTGAGGACCTTGACTCCATTTGGGAAATGGAAGATAATTAGCAGGTTTTAGGTATTTTTACTGCACTTCATAAATCAGTTTCCATTGTTCCAAAGTCCAAACTGTAGTTGATGTCTGATGATATTTTATATTGTATTCAATGAACATTGAAATTGTGAATCATTGCACTTCATGATATCTTATTTTATATTGCACTCAAGCACTGCATGTCAACATGAATCATATTCCAAACTGTAGTTGATGATTTTTATATTGTATTCAAATAAATTGTGAATCATTGCACTTCAAGTTCATAATATTTTATTTTATATTGCACTCCAAGTCTCCATGATATTTTATATTATATTGCACTTCATGAATCATAATACATATGCCAAAGTAAAAATGTAGTAACGTAGTTGATGATATTTTATAAATTATATAAAATTCAATACCATTGGCCTAACAATGCTTCATCGGCGAAACCCCCATCACAATCTCGTCGATGGCTCGATAAAAATAACTCACAACCTAATATCGGTGTAACAATACTCTATTGGGCTGACTCCTAAGGTGCTCCCCTGATATACCGATAGAGTCAAGCTGTCAACAAAAGTAACCATGAATTATAATTTATGACCATGGGCGTGAATTATCTTATTTTATCAATAATCACAAAAATATACCACACTTTGATTTTATGAACAATGCAAATTGTAGAAATTTGTGTGACAAGATCCATATTATAGCCTACATTCACATCGCATCCGTAAATATTAAACAAAATTTGAAATTTTGTATTGACGTAGTCCTTCCCCCATTCCTAGCAAAATTCAATACCATCGGCCTAACAATGCTTCATCGACGAAACCCCCATCACAATCCCACCGATGGCCCGATAAAAATAACTCACAACCTAGTATCGGTGTAACAATACTCTATCGGGTTGACTCCTAAGGTGCTCTCCCGATATACCGATAGAGTCAAGTTGTCAACAAAAGTAACCATGAATTATAACCATGGCCCATGGGCATGAATTATCGAATGCATAAAGTATATTGGGGGAACTATGGTGCATCGGGGAAACATTATTTGGCGTCCCACCGATAGAACGAAGGATAGGTGTCCATTGGTGGAGAGGGTGGCTATTGGTGAAAGACTGATGTGACATCCCAGGGCATTGTGCAGCCATGCTACGATGCATTTATGAACCAGAATTGAAGTGAATTATATCACAAGTTGATCGCATAGTTGTTACAAAATCTTGGAAGATTTTGCTTAGGGCAGAAGCAGAAAGGCAAAAACTTGGAGTTTTGATGCATCAAAGACCGGTGGACTGTGGAGGCAACTCGACGAGACTCACGTAAGTACTTCACTTTCAGACCCAGCTGAGAAGCTATTTTACTCAAAAGCTTAAGATTTAAATAATGGAAGAGAGTACAGACAAACCCAAAGCTAAAAAATAGAAAACCGAAAAGCCTAAGAGACTCCTAAATGAAGACCTAATAGATCAATGTCCTGGGTCGGGGCTGAGACCCAAGAGGAGTACTCAAATGAATCCTTCCATGGATCGATTATGGGACAAACAAAAGGGCTTAGGGGATATTTGGACACCGCAACGAGGGTACGACCTCTTGATGTACCATTACTGAAAACAATTTAGGTTTCAACCAATCTGCAATCCATGGAGGTTGAACCTGGGAAGACTTGTGGTGCCCAATGTGTTTGTGAACGCAGAGCTAATTAAAGCTCTTGCTATCAGATATGACCCTAAGAAAAGAACTATTCAATCACATGGCGGGGGTGACATGCTTGTTATTTCTAGGGATCTCATTTCTAATGTATTTCAGTTAGAGTGTTCACTGAATTTATCATTCACGATCAAAGATCTCTTGACAGAGTATCGCCACATGGATACCAGCTATAAGAGATGGAAATTACCTTTGCATAGGCCCAAGGATGAAGGAGGCCAACTCAGGAGGTTCTCTAGCAGTGAAAACCCTCATTTCCATGAAGATTTGTTCTAAGAGTATTTCCGATACACCTATTATTTAGCTGGTCAGGTTTTGGGAGTAGAGGTTCTGCCTCTCATGTCGATTGCCCCAATGGTCTTAGTTGCAGACATATAGAGCAAGGATGCCAGGCCATTTGATTATGCTAGCTACTTGGCCAATGCCCTACATTGAGGGCTCGAAAAGATTAAAAATAATAGTGATAATATTAATTTTGAACACTATTCTTTGCTTATGCATTTGCTATTGTACGAGGGACAAGTCAGAGGGGTCTGGAGTGAAGAATTAAGGATAAAAGATATAGATGAAAATGGAGATTTTAAACCTGTACAAATGTGGACTTCATTGTGGGACAACTAATTTGGTAGGTCTCATTACCTTTATTTTGAAGAATTTTTTGTAAAACCATTGATGAAGTTGTTGGGGGTATCCGTGCAACTATAACCTATCCCCAAAAGTACAAATATTTCTAAGACCAAAGGAAAATGATCGGAGAAATAAAGTGAATCATAACTGGGGAAACTGGTATGCTTTCCCTGATTGTACAGTGATAAGGGTTTATGGGTTCGAAGGGGCTCCACACTTGATGCCACGAGTAGTTCCTGACCGAATTGTTTTTTTAGAAATTGTGAGGCAATTGGCAAAATCTGATTCCAAACACCTCAAAGGACATAGCAAACAATCAATTATGCCCAACACCTTATGTTTTGGAGACTTTACAGTGGTTGCCAATGAAGGATATGGAGAAATTGATGGTAAATTAGCACAGTACAACTTACCTCTAGGTGATGTAAGGAAACAATTTAATGCAAAAGGGTTTATTCACAAGGTGAGATTATCGCAGGGGCTATCAGGGTATGAACATTTGTTCTCAATCGAAAATGTCATAAGAAACCATGATGAGGCTTCCACCAAGGAAAGAATGGCCACCTATAACAAGATTATGCTTGTAGAGGAATGGAAGAGGAAAAATGTCCCATCTTATTCAAAGGCATTTGGTGAGATACAAGATCCTTTAACAAGAATTGAGCAACTCATCGCTCATGTCAATGAACTGGTAAAGGATGTTCCCCCAGTTGTTTTTGATGCACCTCATGCAACCTATTCAAGAGTACAAGCTGAAGACATAGAGCCCTTGGATTACATACCTTCACAGCCTACTCCTGAGGTATGTTTTTCTGTAGATATTGATATAAGTGAAGAAGAGGGTGAGCAGGTCAAACAAATCAATGCTCCTGTGATTGCACAGTACGATCCCCCTCAAGAGCAGAATATTGTAAGATTTGAGGCATCAAATGAACTATTTGATGATGTGAGGGTCATGGCTGGACAACAATTTATTTTTGATTGTGATTTTGTTAAATCTTCCGAATTTAAATAATTTGTTTATGAATATAAAGGTAGAAAAATGAGACAATAGATACAGGATATCACTCATGAACGTGAGGCAACTGCTCTGGAGGAATTGAAAAGGGAGGTAGAAAAGGAAATGGAGTCCATCAATCCTGAAACAAGTAGGGAACTGCTTCAAGAAGCTAGAGTGTTGCTCTTGCTAGGGTGGGATATTAGCTCTTCAATTGTATTTGATAGCTTCAAAAAAAGAGGGGATACGACAATGAACTTAACAGAAGAAGCAAGTGACAAAATGTATTCAGGATTTGGGTACAACCCAGACGAAGCCACCTTGCTTATTTGGTCATTGTATCCCCATGATAAAAGACCTGCTATAATTAGTAATCCAAACCAAGTGTTTGGTCATCTCTTGGTTCAACGAGTAGTGGATACCAACCCTATGGAGACAGCAGAATTGAACATAAATGTGGCAAAATTTACCAAAGCACAGATCGATAAACTGATTAAGGAAAATGACAAACTGAAGAAGGAGCTAGCAAATCAAAGAGAAAAAATATCTTTTTCCTCCACATCAGAGTTGTACTCCCCATGGCTTGAAAAATATAAGAGAGTGCTTGATGCATTGGTTGATGCAGCCTACTGGGAGAATTGCCATATGAAATCCCAGGGGAATGCAAAGAATTAGAGAAAGAAGTGAAAACCATCAAATATAACATTGTATCTGAAATGATAAAAGAAAGGTTCAATAAAATGATGAAATGTGCTATTGAATATTGGGAAGTATTCAAATAGACACGCATTGCATTGGTGGAGAATGAACAATTGCAACCTAGAATGATGGAGAAAAAAAAGGAGCTCCTAGATAAGAATGTCATGAAAGGACAAATATTGCTGACATATAACAAGTTGGTAGAATCACATAATGGATATCATAACAGGCTTAGGGAAGATTTCAACTGCTTTGATTCAGTCCCACTCCCGACACTTCATTTTGGCATTGGAAATCCGCAGGAATATGGTGATTGGAAGGAAGAGCTTACTGGGCTTCTGATTGCTGCGTTGCTAGAAATAAATGACGAGGTTATGGTTTTACAAAACACTCATAAGCAACTCGAAAAAATAATGTCTATGGAATATGATATGAAAGAGGTGATCTCTAACGTGGACACCTATGCTGAACAAGAGTACATCCATCACCTCTCTGCAATCAATATGTTTATTAGCCAAACTGTAGATGTGTTAGAATAAGATCCAACAGGACAACCATCAGATTCAAAGGAAGAACGACAATCGACAGCATGATGAGCGCCCTATCATGGAGTAGAAGCCTTGAACAGATCTTAGGTGGTAAGTGGTCACAGGCTTCTGCTTGGAGATTAATGGATTAATGCATTCACCTGCGGTATTGTTTTATTTATAATTTGAGTTATGTTTAGTTGTCAAAACGTCATGAATTTTTGCAAGGGGTTTGTAGCTTGTTGCCTCTCATATATAAGAGAGACAAAGACCCCAAAAGGAGATCAATGGATCATCACATCATTTTTAATTAGACTTTAGAGTAGAAAATAGTAAGAAGATAGATAATAGATTGCACCAATTCGCCCATCCATCTCATATCATAAACTATTTTTATAATGCATATCATTTGAATTTTGAAGATCAATACAATGGAGAAGGTTACACATATTTACTGATTTGCTTTCGAGTGTTCAACTGTTGTGTATTCATATGCTTATAAGTTATTAACTTATTTGGCTGTCTCCAAAGTGGTTGTTTATGTTATTCAAATTGAGTGTGTGGAAGTACAATTAATTTGTCAGTACATTGAATTTGAATTCTTTAGGAATAGGGGCTATGACCATGGGGTTTTAGATTTATTTATGGACATGATCATTGATCAAGTAGTAATGTGGGCCACAAAATGGATCTTGTCACACAAATCTCTGCAATTTGTGCTAATCATAAAATCAAATATAGTGTATTTTTGCAGTATGTGGGATGTGGGTGAGGTGTAAGTTGGTGGATACTGATCAAGATTTTTAGTCAAAACATAATAGAAGCTAACAGTTCAACATCCATAACTTAGAAGCTCTACCAAGAAGTAAATATAATGAGCTAACAGTTCAACATCCATAACTTGGAAATGGAAGCTCTACCAAGAAGTAAATATAATGAGCTAACAATTCATCACTAGTTCAAATGATAAAATAAATAATACAGAATCCAGATAATTGAACATCATCACATTACTGAAGTCTGAATTTGAGCTTTTTAATTGAATTTCACATGAAGGAGTACATATTGGCATTGGCAATGCAAAATCTTGCCAATTCCCAAAGACAAGTCTGCACAGAGCTGAGTTGGAACTTCGAAACTCATATTATCAAAGATTGAAAATAATAAATCAAGTCACTGTATCAACTTTTCTAGCAACTTCCACTCTTCAGGTGGTGGAATTGCCATTTTCTCTAACTGATGTTGTTTGACTTGAAGTTTTGTTAACATTACATGATTGAAATTGGAAATGGAACCTATCTTGAATTCTTCAGTCAATTTTGCATTCAAGGTTATCAGTGTTCTGATGGAATCCAAATAGTTCGCATCTTGGTTATGAGGAAACTGGTCCAAATCAATCTTCCTTGCACCTTCCATCTTCTTTCTGAAACCATCCTTTCCAATGAATCGCTCATTTGTGTCAAAAGCCTCTGGAAAACCAAGCTCTATGAAGTTACCTTTTCATCCACCACCTTCATCTTGTCTGCAACCAAATGCAAATATTCTTTTGTTCCAGACATTCTCAAACACTTTTCAATGATAGATGACAACTTCATTGAGGTTTCAATCCGATTAGTAATCCCTTTTGATTTCAGATCATTGTCACTGGCTTTGTAGACTGTTTGTAGAACTTCATTTGCAAATTTCTCTAATTCCAACACCTTTTTGTTGTCCACTAAATTTTTGTTGAGCTTCTTATAATGTTGTCTGATAGCATCAATCAATTGAAACATGTCCAACAAATGATCAAACCTCTGCATTATTTCATCCCAGATCTTTTGTTTCATATGCCTCACTGTATCTCTACAAAATGCAGATAACTTATTTTGAGAAGACTTAATTTCTTCTTTTGCTTCCGTCAGCTCTGTCTCCAATCTTTCATTTGTTTTTCTTTGTTTCTCCAATTTTTGTTCCCACTGTGCATTTCCATTCGCAATGCTTATTCTTAATTTTTCTGAAGTGGATTTTTCCTCATCATATTTCTTGTTGCTCTCATCTAGCCTTCACTTCAGGTCATTCACTTCTCCCTCATTTGATTTATCCTCTTTGCTTGTTGATGTAGAGGCAGATTTTATTATTCTTTTTTCTAATTCATTGCTCTTGTTATTTGCTGCTTTCCTCTTTGCTTTCTCACTTGCTAGGTATGCCTGTAACTTTTCTATTTGGGTCTACAACCTTTTCTTCTCTCTATCTTGCTTTAGCAATGATGCGTACACCAATTCATCGTTCTTCTTTGATACATTAATTTTGTCAGTATTTTTCAGGCCAGAAAAATCCAATTGAAAATTGGTTACCTGGTATTTAGATCGATCTATCTGATTTGTTGGTTTGTTTTGAACTGTGGGACAACAATTGTGTACTCCATGATTTCTTTATTTGTGTCAAATGTGGGTAATACCATGGTTGTTGTAGTCTCTGAAGTTATAGCAAACGCACTCTCCATCAGCTGCTTCTTTTATTTTTTATTCAAGTCTAATTTCTTTTTAAACTCTTCAATGAAATCATAACCTGGAGAGGCAGGAACAATGGAATGCTTGAATGGCAAAGGAATACGAGTACTTGCAGTTGCTGATGATGTCGCACCCAAACTAACTAGATTTGTGGGAGTGTCTAGAAATAACTCCTTTGTGGTACTGGTGGATCCACTGATAGTGTAACTTGGACCTATCAAAATTCTTTGCCTCTTTTGATTGCCTTGATCACTTGGTGTTTCTGTGACCATATCTTTTTTTGTTTTCCTCTTAGTATTGTGTGTAATTTCTCGTTGTAGCACATGTTGACCACTACTAGTACTACTACCCATACCATCGCCACCAATGGAACTCCCAGTTGCACTAAGTTGTCCACCAAGGGCATGTCCTAGTTGTGATTGTATCTGACCATGAGGATGAGAACTAGAAGCTCTAACAAATTGAGTTTGACTTGTATGCCCTTGGTCTACTTTTTCACCTCCAAGCCAAAGGCCAGATTTATCAACTGTTTTTCTATGCTCAACATTTGGTATTGTCTAAGGGCCTTGTCCTTTGGACCCCAAAGAACCACCTTCATAACCAATTTTTTCAAGTATGGCTGCTCCTAAAGTATATGTTGAAGCATATTCTTCTTTTGCAGCCTCACTTAAACCAGGTTTGTAATTGGCATGGATTTGTTCTTCTTCTTCCCTATCAATATTATCATCAGATTCATCATGTTCATCAGGATGCTCTATATTCCACAATTTGCTAAACTCTTTATCTTCTTCGTTAGCATCATAATCTGCAAGAGCTCTTGGATCACCTAGGTCCTTCCTCATAGACTAAAAGGCAATAATTTTTTATCGTGACCAATTTTTATCTATAACTTCCTTCTCTAGAGAACCTGGAATTTTTACTCTACTAGATGGTTTATCACTTTTTTCATAAAAAATGTTGTATGTCCTGATTATCTTTCAGTGCAATGCCATAATTTCTGCTAACAATTGTTCAAAAGAAATACCATTCTCAGCAACACTTTTCTCCATTGCTATTTTAACCTCATCCCAAGAATCCCTGTTTCTCAAGTTTTCAAGCAAGGGTTTACTTGATGTTGAATTCTATTTGCAGCATTCCTATTTGCCACAATCATTGATTTAATGATGTCACATGGATCATACTGTTAGTGACAGATAGCATCAAATGCAAAAAAAATTAAAAGATTATGTGCCACACTAAATGCTTTTCTCTTGAATGTGAACCCTCCACATGAAAAAGGTAAAGAAGAAAATAAGGTTTTCTTTTGCTGACTGAGAAAGTGTAGTTCATCAGCACTCTGCACCTATCTTACATATTCCAATTCAATAACCCTTTCTATCACATGTATTGGAAGTTTGTATGGATGTACTCTCGATCCATAAAATCTTAGCACAGTATATTCTTCCATTAAGTACCAATCAACTAATTGTATTTCTTTTCCTAGTTGCATGCAATTTCTATATGACATAGGCAATCTAAGCATTGGAGTATTTGTAATTACTTGATGCAATGGAGCCAAAAAGTAGTCTACAAAATGACTGTAGTTCCTTCAAGAATCATGCATCCTTATCTCAGTGGTCCATTCATATACTAGAACCAATTTTGTTCCTTTGCATTTCTATAGGGTTGAATTTGAAACTCGTTGGTCTAAACCATTCCTCTAAATTTGAATAGAAAAAGATAGCACAAGTAGGTTGTGAACCTAAATGTCTTCGTGGAACCTGCGTTAATCATTAAAAATTGTTTATGCATGGATTCTACAATGTGTTGAGTATACTTATATTTGACATGTTCATCAGCATAATGAATATTATATATCATTTCAAGGAGGCTTGCACCCACTTCCAAATTGCTATCCAGATCGAGGCAAAATGCTAGCATGGAAATAGTAACCTTAACCCACGGTTTGAAAATATCCAAATTATAAGGAAGCTTATGATCACCTTTCAATTTGTTTCTGTCCATAACTATTGTATTTAAGAAATCATTTTTCAGCCTTTCTTCCACTACTTCATAATCACTAGCAAGCTTTTCTAGGTCAATGTGGTGGTTTCCAAATTCTTCGATTGTAAACCCCAACACTTTTCCAAGTTCTTCCGCATTAATGGATAACAATTCTTCTTGGTTATCTTTATTAACAATTGCTCTTTTCTTATCATCATAATTTTTTGGCACAGACCATGATAAATTTTGGGCAAGGGAAAACTTCATGTAACATCATGCGCCCTAATCTTGTTACCCACAGTGCACTGATACTATCAACTTTCTTTTGCTTTGCAGCCTTATTCTGAGATGTAAATCTAAGTTCTGAGGTACGCCTACCATAGATTTCAGGATCATAAATATCATGGTACCCATCGGTGAAACCTGGGGTTTTAAGCAATTCTGCATAATGTATTTTTTTATCAGACATTGCTCTAAGTCTAATGGTACTGGTGGTAGACATGCTTATACAAATTTGAAGTTGTGAAATTTGAATTCCCTAATAAGTAATACTTATTACTCCTTAATTTTAACGAATTCTTGAGTCTCTAAACCCAAACTTTAAACTTTGACAAAATAAGAATTTAAGAAATGTCAAACGATGAAACGTAGCTACAAGAATTCTTTCACTCACCCAGATTCTGAGTCCCAACTCTTGAAAATTGGAATGGCGTTGTTGGAAGTGGAACTGTGGAATCCAAAACAAGGTGGTGCACTGCAATGAGCAATCTGAAGAGTGAAGACTTTAAAAATCATTGTACAATTTTAAAGTGCAAAGTGTTTTAAATGCTTTTTTTCTCGTAATTGGAACCTTAAACTAAATGACACGTCTTAGGAGTTAGGTCTACAAGTCTACAACACTACAAGTTGCAAATTCTTAACCGTTGATCTTTCTAAATCTAACGGTTATAGGGTGATTTCGGAGGTTTAAGTTGGGAAGCCCATCGCCCTGTGCATTTCATTACGGAATGCAACTACAACCATACATCAAATGTTCATCCAACGGTTGAAACTTGAGTAATTTATGAATTATGATATTAACTTTAAAAATAAACATTAATCACTTGACAATTTGAGTTGACACTTAGCAGTTAGCAGTACAAAGTGCTTTAAATGCTTTGTTTCTCGAAATTGGAACATTAAAGACAAAAGTGAATGACACGTTTTAGGTTTACAAGTTGCAAATTCTTAATCTTAACCATTGATCTTTCTAAATATAACGGTTATAGGGTGATTCTAGAGGTTTTAGTTGGGAATCCCATTGCTCTGTGCATTTCATTACGGAATGCAACTACAACCATACATCAAATGTTCATCCAACGGTTGAAACTTGAGTAATTTATGAATTATGATATTAACTTTAAAAAAAACATTAATCACTTGACAGTTTGAGTTGACACTTAGCAGTACAAAGTGCTTTAAATGCTTTGTTTCTCGAAATTGGAACATTAAAGACTAAAGTGAATGACATGTCTTAGGTCTACAAGTTGCAAATTCTTAATCTTAACCATTGATCTTTCTAAATCTAACGGTTATAGGGTGATTCTGGAGGTTTAAGTTGGGAAGCCCATCGCTTTGTGCATTTTATTATGGAATGCAACTACAACCATACATCAAATGTTCATCCAACGGTTGAAAGTTGAGTAATTTATGATATTAACTTAAAAAAATAAACATGACACGTGTTTTAAAGTCAATACCATAGGCATCGGCCTAACAATGCTTTATCGGTGGAACCCCCATCACAGCCTCGTCGATGGCCCGAAGGAAGACTCATAACTCATAAGGTGCGCTCCCCAATATACCAATAGAGTCAACAAAAGTAAGCACATCGCTTTAACACATAAACATCGGTGGAACGAATGATTGCATTCCCCCGATGGCTCGATATAATCATGAATTATCAAGTGCATATTGCATAAAGTATATTACTTAATTTCTCAAAAGAAAAAAACTGATTTGAATATATTAAATTATTAATAGACACTGAAGTTTCGAACTCAGAAAACAACTCTTTACTCTTAAGCGTAAATGAATAACGAAGATTCAAGAATAACACAACACAACCATTTATTTTATTGCAACTGAATTTCAATGTCACATTATTACATATCTTTTTACAGATGAGTAGCATTGTAGCTCATGTTTTGTATAAATAACATATGTCAGTGTGTCACTTTAGTACTTTACATAGACAAAATTTAATAATTTATTCCAAGTTGTTGCTCGTTACAATGGATTACAAATTGATTCCAATTTCCAAGCTTTGCTGTTGAAAACTTACTACACATGTAACTCTAAAAATAAATGCATGATTCCAAGCTTCTGTTGGTGACAACGTAATACAAATGTGGCTCTGAAAATAAATTCATGATTCCAAGCTTTTGTTGGTGGATTTTCCAACCATGCTGGGGAAAGGGGTTCCAATTAGTCCTGGGGAAATGGGAGTCGTGAAGATACAAAATGTACTTATCCCCTTTGAGAACCATAGCCATGCTGGGGAAATGGGAGCTGTTAGAATACAAGAGGAGAAGCAAATATGCTCCCATCTCTTACCTGCAACCTCTATGCATTGGGATAACACTTATCTCCATCAGAGCTCCTCATCCTAGTTCAAAACCCGTTTGAAAATTCAGGTTAACCAAATCAACTTCTTTCCAATTCCACCCATTCTGAACTTGAAAGAAATTCGTCTTTTATTGATTGCTCTGTAACTACATAACTGTAGGTAGGAGAATTTACAGTATCCCCAATACTGCATCATCTTTTTCGTGAATCCTTATTAACCCTAGAAAATAAAAACCCTTATGGCACTATCTACTAATCACTGAATCACTATTCCTATTTATGGGCCACCAGTGCCACTACCAACCTGTATAATTAAAATGTTTAATTTGATTGACGTCTGGCTAGTGGCTATGTGCCAATTTGAATTGTACCTCAAGCTGACAAGCTGTCAAAATCACTCAAAGTTCAAACAATATGAAATCATTACAAATCTTGTTTCATTAAAGCTATGAGTTGTCCAAGAAATTGCTTCGGATGTTCATATCACATATGGCATTAATTGCCGCCACAACCTGCACTAGCAGTACAACAGCCACACTTTCTTCAAAAATAATGAGAATTTCAATTAAATGAAATGTACAATGTCGAGGCATTGAAAAGACAAAATGAGTGATGAGCGATGAGCCTTGATCTCGCCACATGTCTGCATCTAACGGTTATAGTGTTATTCTGGAGGTTTCAAATTGCAAGTCTAGTGCTTCAGAGATTTACTTCCGGAATGCAACTACAGTCATCCATTGAACATTCAACGAACAACCCCTATGATTTTTCGTTGGCATATCTGTTTATTTCGCCACTAGATTTTTTTACTATTTTGAGATTCTTTTTAATTCGCCAATGAAAATATATTTTTTGCTTTGAAAAAAGGTTTTAATCGCCAATAGAAAAACAATTCTGGTTTGAAAAACGGTTTTATTCGCCAATGAAAAAAAATTTATTCTATTAAAAAAATTTGCAATTCGCCAAGATTTTCCATGAACTTCCAGGGATTATAAAAGATTTGTCAATTGGGATATTTTTTTTCCCGTAAAACGAAAAAAATCGCCAATAGAATTAATATTTTTCATCGGGAAGTATACCGGATTCGCCAGGATTTTACACCTGCGCCAAGGGGGGTGTTTCTTAAAGTTTTCCCTGAAACGGAGAGGCACTACACATAGTATGCTAATTTTATCATTTCTCTTCTTGGAGTGTTGTCTTTTGGGCCTTAGAACATTGATTTGGATATGTTGATTTCTTCTTAAATTTACTTGCAGTGTGTTGATGATTGTTAGCTCTAGGTGGACAAGGATTGATTAAGTTGAGTTGTAAAACAAATCACAAGTTGACTTAAAGAGTGATTGTTGAGGCCCTGTAGATAGTGGGCAATATTTTCTCCTAGTTTTCTTCAAGAAGCTTCCCTTAAGATATCATGTTTATGTAATGCCATCTTCCTTGTGCTCATCACATATTTGTATGTTTGGTGTAAACTCATCTTGTTCTAGCTCATTAGGTCATTGGCATTGAGTGTAACATGGGATACATGAGGTTAGGATTCATTTATTGCTATAAGACATTGAATTGTGTTCTTTGAGATTTGGGTTTGTTTGGGGATACAATCATGAAGGCTTATATTTGTTTATAGTAGGTGGTTGACTTGTGTTGTAATCACCCAAGGATAGGTGAATTCGCATGTAGACATAAATGAGGTTTGTGCCTTATTTAGATCAATTTGATTTTAGTATACTAAAGTAATAATTTGCTATGTGTATACTATCCACAATTTGTGATTTCTTAGTCTCCCATTTTTGCATCTTTACTTTATTTCTTTGTGTACTTGATCTTGAGGAATTTGACCTTTAGAAATATTTCAAGTATTTAACCTTTAAAATGTAGATCTAGTCTCTATAGCATCTATATGGCTATATAAATTTGAGCTAGCTAGAGTTTTTCTAAATTTTATAGAAAGGGTGTTTGTTCCTCATCCCTTCTTTGTTGAAGTTCATTTTGAACTATTCACTAGCTTAGGGAATTTTTCCTTTTGTATCACTAAAAAATACATATCCTTTCACTAGCTTTGTTCAACATTTAACTAGTGAAAAGGAATGACTGACCTATTGGCATTTTAATTTTCCCCTTTAGTTCAACACAAAATAGAATAACATTTAAGGTAAAACATTTCTTTGAATTGTGAGGGAAAGCTCCCTTCTGAGAAGAGTGAAGGAAATTTCTAGGGCATAAGGTGATTCAACACGTTTGTACTAGATGAGAGAATTTATGTTTTCTAACATGCAAAAATATGTAAAATAGCTCATGAACATTGACATCTTCTAGCTAAACACAAAGACTAAAAATTATGAATATAATGTGATTGGATTAAATTAAATACATAATTACTACAAATTAAATGAAGAGTTGCATATAAAGTTGCAAAACTTCCTTTAATAAAGACTACAACACAAAGCTTGCAATAATTACTAAATCATACTTAACCCACAAACCAATTGAATATGAAAATGTGAAGACTCTTCAGACAACAATCTAGGTAGTAACGAAGGATAAATTATTACTGGAAACCCAAATGCGATTGCTCCACTTATAATGGTTACAAAACATTGCATGAAAAATAAATTAAAAACTAACTATAACTTCTAAGCTAAAAATAGTTTGATTGCACACAAACCCAAAATACTTCTTTTAATAAAATATAAAATAAAATCTGAAATAGGTTTTTGATGAAATAACTATGAAAAAATAAATCTTTTAGATGATTTAAAAAAATCGTACATCTTTTGAAATAAGATTAAAAAATAGTGCTTCATGAATAGTAGAAACCTTAAAAAGCACATCTGACCAAAAATAATGATAGTTAAAAATAGCTACCTAATAGCCTAACCTCACAATTTTGTTGTAGAAGTCATGGCCTAGATGCATTGAAGAAAATCATTAGCTACTATCATTGAATCATTTGCACAATCTATATTTGTAGTGCATGTCCAAAGGTCCAACCTTTGACACTAATGCTAATTTTACTAATATTTCCTTGCCTTTCTAGATGTTTATAATGATTTTAGCCAACACATACATGTTGCTCACATGTTAAGCCATAGTTTGCATACTCAAACTTAGCAAACCAATTTTTTTTTACTTGCCAAAAATTTAGCAACTTAAAAAGTACTTAAATTCCTTTAAAAAACATAATTTTATATAAAATTCAATTACAAAATATATAAAATGAGTCTATAAAACATTGGGGAAATGTTTTTTATTAAATTTGAATACAAATAAAGTACAAAATTGCATCATCATACAGATACAATACTAGCTAATAAATATTATGAATTTATAATGATTGTCTTTGAAAATCATCATCATAAATTGCATATCAAGGCGAGTTACAAATCACAAGGTCTAATAATTTCCTCTTCCCTGTTCTAGTGAAAAATTGGGGAGAGTCTATTCCTTGCATGATTGCAGCTCCTTACTTGGCCTAAAAGGTTGTTCCTATGACTCTACCTTGCTACTAGATGGCCATGATAACTCTACCACATCGATGTCATCCAATCCAATCTTTTTCTTTTGCTATAGCCATACCCTCCATAGCCTACCTTATGAAATCAACAAACTCATCCTCTACAAATAGGGAAGGGTCATCATCTTGCATGGTTTAATAACTATAGAGATCAATCTCATTGAAATCAATGAGATCTTGTGATTTATCCTCCAAATTTCTTATGTGAAGTTGAAGGTTGTATTGAACAAAAACTAGGCCATTGAGGTGTTGAGTCAACCTATTGTGCTTCTTTGGGTGAATGGTGTCAAACAAACTTAAATTGTGCTCACAACTAGAAGTATTACAATGTTGAGACAAAATTTGGAGTGATAGCTTTTGGAGATGTAGTGTATCTCAACCCCAATCTTCCACTAAGAACCTACAAATAAGATATTCAAGAGTTTGTAAACAAGCAATATTTTATTAATAATTGTATTTTGTAACTTTACAAAACTTCAATTTTTGTTACCTAGTGTTTCAGTGGATCTTCCTTTGATAGCTAGTGGAAAAGAAAAATAGCCTCCCATAGCTTTCTTATAATTCTACAACTCTAAAATAACGAGGTCTCTCATCTCAACCTCTAGTGTCATCCTCTTAATGCATGTTGAGAGGTCCTCCACAACTTCCCCATTAACATCTGTGAAGCTATTAGGGAAGAAAAACTTAGGGTTGAGGTGGTGCCTTGCTACATGAATGGGTTGGACTTAATTGTTCCACCTTCAATCAATGATCTTCAAATGGAGGCAAATCTATTTGTATCTCCCCTGAAAAGTTTTGGATGGCCTTTTTATCTCTATCCATGGCCTCAAAAAAGTATCCCATTGAATTTTTCTCTCCATCTACCAAGCGCAAAATCCTCACCGAAGGCTCCAACACCTACAGAGAACAAAAAAAATAAAGTTACAAAATGACAAGTTACAATTAAAATAAATGTTTCTAAATTTTAAAAATAAAGAGTTTAAATTAAAGTTTGAATTTACCTTGATGATCTCTATATCTCTCTTTGCAAAAGATAATAAAAAATTGTTTGTATTGTCCTTTCTCCACCATATTTTTTAAAATATGTTTAGTCTAGCCATGCTTGACTCACAAATATTTGCTTCAAAGATGTCAATGAACTAGAAATGCTTTGCAATGTTAGAATGTTAGTTGCATACCTTGTGACACCCAATCGCACAAGTTATTTTCCCTTGGTGGGATCTCTCATCAAATTGAGAATCCAAGGGCGATTATAAATATGTTTTGTGATATTCCTTACATCTTCTACAATTGGTCTCACCCAATCATTTTTTCATATGTCCTCTGAAAGAAGGTCAAGGCAATGGGCTATGCAAGGGGTCCAAAAGAATAATAGATGCAACTCTTGGAGCAATCTTCCAACTATCACTATCATGTATACTATTACATTGTCAATTTCAACTTGCACATGATTCTATATGCCCACCTCTAAAGCTATCTTCTCCAACATCAAACTTAAAGTTTTTGCATTCTTTATTTATTTGAAGGCATCAACTAACTTCAAGAAAATCAATTCACTATTTGAAGCCACAAAAAAAAATGATGAGGCTGTGGTTCCTAAAATCCATCCACCCATTTGAAAGAATGGTGCATCTAAAATTTTGCCATTGCTTCTTTTGATCTTCCACAATTGTCTTTGCATCTATAATAGCATCTTGGAGCAACCTCACACTTAACTATTTTGAAGAGAGTGTCTTGTACCTTTTATAAAACTACCCTAGGATAATATAACCTTTCTATTGTTTCATTTTCACTAACTATGCATTCATTGTCCCTATTATCTTTGTTTGTTCATTTATATTAATGATGTCATTTTTCTTAGATCTTTGTTTATGTCTCTTAGGTTTGTCTTACCTCTCATACTTGCATTGTGTCATAGAAACCCAAAACTTGCTTGATGATTGTGATATGTATTGACAAAGATTTGGTGCAATGTATTTGCAATGTTATTTAAATTAAAAATGCAAGGTAAAGATAGGGTGGGCCTCACCTATTTTCTATCTATTTGTTTCTTAGGCCTTTGGTCCCACTTTCCACTTTTAGAAAACCACACAAAATAGGGTCAACAAAACCCTCACATGCTTGAAATGTTTGAATATGTACTAGCTTCCTCATGTATGGGGGTGTATATAACTTTTGGTTGATGAAAATGTGTTTCTCCTTTTGAGTGCACATCTCTATACTTTGATTGTAGTTCAAATTTTTGTAACCTATACAAGCCCTTTATGTGGTGTGTGCCACTGTAGATGATCAACAAATTTCATTTTAAGAAATTTGTGTTTACCTTCTTTTGGTGCACACCCATACACACCATGGATATTTCTTATCAACTTAAAATGCATTACTCCTCATAGCATCATGCACCTCTTTATAGTCCTTGTAATTTTTATTTTACAACCTTCTTATTTACCCTCAATATAGTGTGCTCTTCATCACACAATTGCAAATTTAATTATGAGTAAACTTTATGCTTTCCTTTGCAATGATGCACAAATTCTACTAGGATGCTTTTACTTGGAAACATTTCATGTGTTCCCCTTCTATATGACATGTACCTCAATATGAAGATGCATTTTATAACTTAAACTTTGTCTTTTTTCTCATAGAGTGCTCCATTGTAGTAATAGTTTTCTTTCACATGAATTTTCCACTTCTCCATCATCCAAACTTTGACCTTTGTCTCACTAGATGTAATGGAAAGCGTTTTTTGTTGGCCTTGCAAAGACATGGACAATCATGACAAAGTTTGAAACATGAATCTTGGCTTAAAGAAATACAAGTAGTAAGCTTGAAATGTGATAGGATATATAAAATTTCATATGGGTACTTGTCCCTTTTCTTACCTTTTCATTACATAGTGTGAGAAAATGGGAGGTCCTTCTTTCACTGTGTCCAAAGACCATCTATTGTATACTCAAATTTTGTGTTCTCATTTGACAAAAGAAAGGTTATTTACTTGTTTTCAATGGATAAATTTTAGGAATTGCAATTGAAAATGTCTTCCAAATGCATAAGTTTAGTTACATGAAAAAAAGTTGATGCCCCATTCCTACAAGTCAAAATAGAGGGTATCTTAGATGTTACAAAATGAGATTAGATGGTCTTGGCAATGCAAGGTATGATAAACTACTAAGGATACTCTTGAGTCATTTGTGTATGTTTGAGCTGCCTTAAATAAATATTGTAGAGCATTTATAGTAATTTTTTCAATAATTTGGAATTGTCTATAGTAAAGACTATCTAAAACCCAATCAATTAGAAAACCTAAGATAAAATTTCACTGTATTCAATTTTTTATCAAAGTCAATCATAAAAAATAATTATTTTTCTGTCTTCTTGAAGCCCGTTGAATACTCTTAGGCAATAATGAGATTTCCTAAAAGAAAGAGATCTTGTTTTTTAAGTGCAAATGAGATCCTTACTTGCCATTAGGCCAGATCACATTTTCAAATAACATGCCTAAAATCTGCCTAAAATGAACATAGTTTTTTATAGCCTACAAATCAAATCCTTAGAACTATGGACTTCACCAAATTCCCAAACATGTTTTCCATCAATTAATTCATCTTTACATGCTTCTTGATGTTAAAAAATGTTTATAAACTCTATCAAATTGCCAAACAACATGCGTGCCATCAATTAATTCATCTTTACATGCTTCTTGATGTAAATTTATTTTATAAATGTAGAATTCAAATTAAATATAAGCACATCATGTTAGGAAACTTAGACTAGAAAGTTTTTTTTATCGAAGGCTAAACATTTAGTAGCAATGTCAATCTTGTGCAATAGATACTAGATCAGATTTTGTCATTCTACTTAAAGGTATGGGCCAAGATTAGATCTAGCTTTATTTTATAATGGATGCAATCCTATATTTTGTGCAATAGATACCATATCAGATTTTGTCATTCTACTTAAAGGTATGGGCCAAGATCAGATCTAGCTTTATTTTATAATGGATGCAATCCTATATTTTGTCTTTAGGTGAAATTAAAGTGAGTTTGTTACTGAAGGTTTTGGTTTGGTTTTTGGGTGTGGATTTTAATTCACGAATATTTGGTTTTGAGTTCTAATTTTGCAGTTTAATGTTTGTATTATATGTCTTATTCTTGTTGGTATGGTACAAAGTTTTTAAAATGTTAATTAGTTTGGCCCTTTTGTTGTAGATTGAAATTCACAAATACTTAGTTTCAAGTTATAATGTCGATGCTTGGTACTTATATGCATCTTATATGCCCTATTCTCACTAGTACAATAGAAAGATCCTAAAAATGCTTTTTAATTGTAATCCACGCTTTTATAGAATTTGTCAATCTTATGAACAGTTGTTAACTAAATTTATGAAATCAATATATGATACAACTTTAAGCTTACTTGTATTCAAAAAATATTATGTAGATGGTAGTTTTATTAAGTAGCATGATGTCAAAAAATGATAAAGCAACAAACTTTGTAAGTGTATTGATTATGCTTTCCCAAAAACCATCATTATGTTAAATATGAGAAAGTACTATACAAGGTATGTATTCATAAATCGGAAGCCATGGTTATGCCTTCCATGTTAGAACTTATGAATAGATAAGTTTTAAAATAATGAATAATAGAAATTGACTTTTCAAGATGTATATATAAAACATTTATTGGACTCTATCGGATGAATGTTATTGCAAGGTTTTCACATAAGGATTGAGGTAAACATTTTCTTCACCAATTTTATTTTGAGAATATGGTATTTCATAAGATTACCAAACATGATAGTGTCGGTTTAAATTTTTTCATAATTCATTAGAGGCGTAAGATGTAGGGGCATATCTCTTTACTAAATTTTGGGTAGGAATTTAAAAAATATATATATATATATTGTGAAATGTGGTGGTATATCTTTTTACTAAATGTTGAACATGATATTTTTTTTTTGTTATGATCTTTACATTTTAATAATGAATATGCAAAGATATAATCTAGCATTGCATGTTTCCATTGTTTACGATTATTGTTTGTTTTATCATACATTTAATGTAACATTATCATTCATTATTTATTATATTGTTTGGTTTTGTATTTTTTAGGTAGTTGATACTATTGAAGACGCAATTGATTATATTTTGAAAAGACATTCAAGAGAATATTTATAAAATCAATATTTAAATTTGAAATGTTGAAGATGCATTGATTATATCTTCAAAAACCATTCAAGAGAACATTTATAGAAATAATATTTTTATTTGAAATTCATGACTATATTCTCTCAAAGTTATATCTTGTATTAAACTTATTTTATTTTATTTTAAATCTTGATTAATTATAAAGTTGTATTAATCTATCCCAATTAAACCTAAGGGAATTTGAGAAAAAACTCAATTAAAATTTGGAAACTGATGAAATTGGTGAATCAATTTTAATGGCCTTAACAATAAATGAGATTATTTTTTTATCAAAGAACATTTTTTTGGACTATAAATTGGGTTCTCTCTGTATATTGAAGTTTGATGTTTATTTAATATTATTAAGTTGATCAATCATAATATAACTTATAATAGCTTGTATGCATTTTTTAAAATTACACATTAATTGTCAATGCTATCATAGTGCAACATTGAGGGTTCTAGTAAGATGAAATTTATTTTATTAGATTTCACATTTTAATTATTTATAATGGTAAAAAAATTCCACACAATGCCTTTAATTACTTCAATATTTGATAATTATTAATAGCTAACAAGTAACTAGTTTTTATAACTTTTGCTCTATTGTTTTAGAAAAATAAGTGTGTTGATTATTCTCGTACAATAATGTGGAGTATTTGTGGTTACACAATTTAATATAAGGTAAAATTGATGATTGAGAAGTCCATTTTAGTAATGTCCATTCCAAGACCTCTATTTTAGAACCCACATATATAGTGTTAGTTAATAAATTAGCCTTTCAAATACACAACCACTTAATGAATAACA
The DNA here is from genome assembly GCA_007115665.2 of Sequoiadendron giganteum. NCBI lineage: Eukaryota > Viridiplantae > Streptophyta > Pinopsida > Cupressales > Cupressaceae > Sequoiadendron > Sequoiadendron giganteum. Next base: position 453,696,442 of record CM021103.1, on the reverse strand, counting down.
TGGTAGGGTGGTGGGATGGAAATGCTATGAAGAGGCATTATGGTGATTTGTCATGATAGGTGGTGATAGCAACTCAATGTTCTTAGATGGCATGTCTAGGAATCTTTCTCTTGACCTTACACTTTAGAGGATAATAATTTTATATTTAAATATGATTTGAATTCAAAGTTAGTATCAAAATTAACTTTCCCTATTTGGAAATGATAAATCCCCCCTAATATCCATGATTAATATGGAAATGTTGTATGTGTTGTAAGGTCACTTAGAGACGTTTTGGGACCATGTTATTCCCCCACATGCACTAAGAGGTTTCACTTATTTGGTAAAGGAAACATAGTGTTAATAATTGAAACAAGTTGAAGAAACCTTATAGTGGCAATTCTAGTCATATAAGTACAACAATAAAGAGAGAATGTAGGTGTGGGGATTATAGTTTATCATATTCATGTATACCATTCTACCTTACACTATTGATTCACACTTATCTTTCATTTGGAATTTCATTAGTGATCATAGGTGCTAGTTTAAAAATTTGTTAGAGGATTTTCTTAAGCTTTGGAGGTTGCATTATGAGGATGGATTCATATATCACCATCAAAGGGGCTTTCATAATGTTAGAAAGCTCTAATGTACTCACAAATTCTTTACTCTTTCATGCATTTTGGGTGATGCGGGTGCTCAATTGTCCATTGCAATTGGATTTGTATGTGGGGTTCAAATTAGTCCATTTTCCTTTAGAAGACATGTTTTGATATAATGTAAAATTGAGATACGAGAATAACATTTTGATCATGTTCATTCCAAGACCTCTATTTTAGAACTCGACTATTTTTTAGTTAAAAAATTAGCCTTTGGAATATGCAATGGCTTAGTGAATGGCATAGGGGGTTGATGACATGCTAGTGTCATGACAAGATGTACATGTGATTTGTCATGATAAGTAGTGACAGTGGATTCTTGTTGTTTGATGGCATGACTAGGACTCTTTCCCTTGACCCTTTGCTTTGGAGGATGAGAATGCCATATTTTAATATGGATTTAATTCAATTTTTAGAAGCATGAATTCATAAGGGGGCATTGTGTCGTGTATATTAACTTTGAAGATGTTTTGGGGCCATGTAAGACATTTTACTAGTTTGACATAGGTAAGCTAGTGATCAAACAATGGAAAGGAGTGTAAGCAACCTTTCAATAGTAAGTATACTAAAATAAACACAAGAGTAGGTCTTGAGAATGCCTATATGGTGTTTAGAATCTATCATATTCTTGTCTTTTATACTTCACCATAGTTTACATTTACAATTATCTTTCCTTTAAAATTTTGTAGCTAAGTATAGGTAAACATTTTATGAATTCATTATAGGGTGTTCTTTGAGTTTTGCAAGTTACATCTTGAGGGAAGAGTTATATGCCATCATCATAGGGATTTTCAAAAGCTTATCAACTTCTCATTTCTTCACAAATCATTTCCTCTTTTATGTTAAATTTGATTATAAGGTAAGTACTCAATGGTCCAACTTTTGGTTTGATTTGCAATTTAATTGAATGATAAGAAGGATTTAGAGATTATAGGGTTGCAAAGAGTTGTTTGATCTATCTTCTCTTTTTGAGTGAACATGGTTTTGAAAGTTATATTGTTCTAGTTTGTTAGCTTTTTAATGGTTGTGTGTGGTGGCTAGGGAGGGAAATAAGGGAATCTATAAAATTTTCATGCTCATGTTATCTTTTTAAATCTCGCCTTTAAAGCATGAATGATTTTAAGTAATCCATATTATTTTTATTCATTGTTGTAGCTTAGCTAATTTATGGTACTAAGAGGATGCAAGTTTAATTTGTAGTCTATGCAGTATTTGAATTGATTTACGAACCTATGGAGATGGTAAGATTACCATGTTGTTGATAAAAAAAAGTTTCTTATGTTCCATGATTGCTAAGGAGAGAAAACCTTGGAAACTAGAAGAAAAAGTTCTAATGTCCTCCCTACCCATTATCAAGCTATCAATAACTTAATGGATACAATTTTAATCCTCCAAATTCATGGTAGAAGCATGGAAACAAGGGTGTTATATTATTAGAACTTGGTTGATACTTTAGAAATTATTGATACATGATATCAAATGGAAGTAGTGTGGGATGACACTAACCTCAAAATATGTATCTTATGTTGAATTTGGAGTTTTTTCTCACAACTTCACCTTTTGTTAATAGTTTTGGAAACAACTATGTATGTTCTTTTTCAAGGACATTTAGACTCATTATTGTTTTTTTATTAAGGTAAAGTAGTTTTAAAGGGACCATAAATCCTATACAAAAAAGATCAACTCAATGCATACACAACAACCTCCCAATTGCAACCAAATTATCTAATGCAAACCAACACAATTATATCCAAGATGCACAACACAAAAGAGTACCCAAGGATCTAGTCTAAAAAATTCTAGACTCAACTCTATTCAATTTCACACCCTTCACTCTAGTGTGATATTGGGAGAAATTTTTGGGAAAACCTTTCTTTTTCCTTTAAACAATTGTCTAGGAAATATTATCTTCCAAGTCCTCAAACTTAGGATAAGGGGGAATCCCCCTCAAAAGACCTATCCATGGCCACAAAAGAAACAAAAGATTGTCTAGTCATAGTAGCCAAATGTCGAACAACCACCTCAAGAGATGGAAAGTGGCATCAAATCCAATGGAATGGAAAATTAAGCAACCAAACCAAAAGGTGGGGGACTCACCATTAGGATCCAATGGAGTTGAAGAGTGAGACTTTCCAAAGTCATTCCAACCAAGTGAGAAACCCCCTTGAGAACCATAGGGGGGATGAGAAGATAATATCCAACATCCTAAGAAGACTTGTGGAGTGAACCATATGGGAAGTGATTCAGCCAACCTTCAAGAAATGACCAATTGCATTACCAATGGGATCATAATAGGAATCTTCCCATAACTAAAGAGGAAGATTCAAAATCCAAGCCCATACAAGTTTGGCATTGAGAGGTCCAAAGAGGGGGTTGAAGGAGATAGACCAAGTCTTGACCAAGAGACAATGCTCTCTCCACATACATAATTTGTCATCAAGATCCAAACCCCTAACCTCTAAAGAGGTAAATGATGCTATGAAGAAGCCTTTGGGATGAGGAGAAGATTAATCTTTCCCTTAATGAGAGGCTTCCACGAATCCAAAACCCATTTATGCAAGTTGGGATGAGAAGGCCAAAAAGTATTAAATCTACAAACCAAGCCCCTACAAAGATAAAAATCTTCATGTTAAGAATGGCCTATCCACAAATCACCACAACATAAAATGATGCATACTGTACAGTATCTCGCTAAGGATGTGCAACAACCTTAAAACCCACAATGATTGGTTAATACTTTGATAATTTGATCTTGAAGTTGCAAACTTCACATCAATAGCAACACATCTACCAAGAGAATTCACTATCATTAGAATAAAATCCTCTAGAAATATGGCACCAATATTGGTACCAATAGAGTCAATATCATTTTTAATTATTTGTTTATTTTATTCAATTTTGTGAGCTATAAAGTTCTCATTGTTAGGAGAATGAAGCCCTTGCTCAGAGATTAAAAAAAAGGGTTATCTCATTTTCTTTAATTGTCATTTTATGTAGAAACTATTTATCCTAACAAGGTTATGGGAACTTGTGGATATGTTTACATGTGTATGGAGAATCAAATATAGAGCAATTTTTTTTCATTATTTCTTACACCTCTATAAACTTAGTAGGTGTATGAATAATTTAAATTACAATGATTATTTATTGATGGAATTTTGATCAGACCTTAATAACCTTAGAGTGCAAAGAAAAATGAAGGTAGTAAAAATATGCTCAAAATCCTAATGAAATTTTATGAAAATGGTTTTTGAATCTCTATATTTCCAAGACCTTGATCATTATATCCCATTCTCTTTCATCATGAAACCAATTCCTTGGGTGCGCTCTTCAAAATTACCAAGGAAATTTAAATAGTGATCAAAATGGGAGGAGCACAAATAGCATAGATTCACACGTATTTCTATTTGTGCAGATGCAACATGTGGTTTCTTTTCTTTCATTTCATTGAATTCATATGGTATGATCAAGTCATATTTATTTTTTTATCAAATTACTTCTTTTTGTGGAAAGGCAAACTACAGTAACATCAAAATCATTGTTAACACTTTTGACTTTTAACAAAAAATTGACATCCTGATTGACTGTCTCAATGACGGTTACAATTACAACATCAATGAAAAGAAAATGAAACATATGATAAGACTGCAGTGGTGACGGAATGTGTAACATTTTTTACTTTTAAAAAACATTGACGGGTACGTGACAGGTGAATGCATGAAATGTAATCAGTGAGCAGCTGTAACGAAAGTTAGTGGGAAAGAGTGACAACTCATCCACAGAACGTTACAAAAACACTACAGCCTCGAAATAGAAATGCAGGCGTTTTTTATGAATCAATTGATGCAGCAAATCTCTATAATTACCATCAATCATTCATTTTCCTCTCACAAAAGCACAGCCCGGGCTATCCATAGGAAGATCGAGGGCAGCTGTGGTAGGAATTTATGTGTTTTCAGGTTATGGCTGGGCATTGGCATTGGCGGAGACCATCCCCAGTTTGTGACAGTCATGGAAGAATACGCAGAGACCAAGAAGAGAAGAGCTTTCATAGCTGCCATATTCTCCAAGCAGGCTATGGGAATGAGTGTGTGCGCCTGTTTTAGAGCAGCGTACCCAAAGCTTCGCCCAATGCAACTCCCTCGGCCCTCCTCTACAGAGGGTAGGTTTGCAGAGAGATACCAAAATTTAACAATTTTTTGTTAAAATTTGGTATCTCTTTGCAAACCTTTGGCCGTATCTATCTGCAAACCTACGGTTCTGCAGAGATCGACGTGATGGATGTCGAGAAGTGTTTGTCGGGTCACGAGATCGAGTCCCTGGAAGCGTCAATGGAAGACGTTGAGCGTGTTGCGCACCAGAACAACAGAAGCAACAAGCAGCGAGCATTTCAGTTGTTGTTTCAGTCCAAACCATCTGCGGCATCGTGTTCCACGGAGACGAGCGAACATACGTCAAACTGGCCTTATTCATCCTCAGATGCAGGGTCGCTGTACAGGCCAACGGGTAAATACAATACCAAAACCCTTGGCCGCGGCTTGTCCCTGACTGACGTTTTGGAGTAGCGTTCAGCCGCGCTGTAATCATCTATGCCTTGATAAGATCGTACAAGATTGTATCATGATTAAGATTTCATGAGAAGTGAATTGGATGTTTCCCCTTCCTGCGGTTTGGCCACTTATGCTGCGCCTCATCCCTTGCATTGTCTGTTGAGTTCTTCGTTTGACTGCGGTTGTAATTCAATAATATATATATATATGTTGGGTTCTATTCGATGCTGCATGCTAAATACTGCATGTGCCGCTTTCTCATTATTTCCTGCGATTTCACCTTTGTTTTAGACATTAGATAGATTACATTAGGTATTCGATGAATAGTCAATATGATGGAATTCGGTTTTTATGTTTTGTAGAGAAAATCGGTTATTAAATAGCATCAAATTTAATCCTTCTACTTGATTTCCTATATAGGCGTTACTATGAAACCATGATCTTTTCTTTGTATTCGTTTTTCTAATCAGTATGCAAATTGTTTACCTATATTGGGTTCTTGAATACATGTTTAGGTTATGCATTATTGCTTAACCTGTGTTGTTTTTGATCAACTGTCCAAAGTCCTCTTGTTGCAGTATTTTGAATTTGAAATCAGTTTATTCTATAATTCACTCTAATATTTATTATGTAATGCACTCTATTATTAGTCATTAGAGAGATGGAGAGTGAGGACGGCGCAAGGATTGGTGCCTCAAGGAGTTGGCGCTATATCTTGGAGAGGGTCTGCGCCTTGGAGAAAGTAACACCTCTTGCAACGTATTTTTTTGATTATGTAAGTATGCTTTGTCTATGCTTCCACATTTTGCATGCGTTTCTTTGGCTTGCATATGCTTCAACAAATATTAACATGTTGATGTCGATAGTTTTTAGTGGGTCATTATTTTTCAAAGATTTTTATCAACATTTTCAGCATTTAATGAATCTTTTTTTCACATTGTAAAACAGAGGAATGAACAGCGCATGCGCATATTTGATGGCCTCCTCCTCCCTTTTCTAGTACTTTAATCTGCAATATAATGTGATGCGCAACAATATAGATATTAGCATGTTCAGAGTAAAAAAATAAATAGTGACAAACTTAAACCAGAATAACTAGACTTAAACCAAAATAACTAGACTTAGACAAAAAGGATACATGCATATAAAATAAAATGGGATTTTCTTCACTAAAGTAAATACATTTGATTGCTGTTGAGAAGTGGTATATCAAAGTCCTTTGTGCTTTCGTTCATTGTTCACCAGTTTGTTTGGATACTTATCATGGTTGAATGCTTATTGAAGCACTTGCCTCGGTACTATGTAAAATCTGTGTTTTCAAGTGGCACTGTTCGGGATACATAGGGGCATCGTGAATGCAATGAACAGATATTCATTAATAATTTCTCGGTATTTGTTGTGTACAATGGAATCATGTTTTGCACACTCCGTATTCCTTCCAATCTTTCCACCGACCTATAAATTTATATTGAAATTTTGACCGGCCTATATTCTTCATGTACGAGGGTTAAAAATCGGTTATGATTAATTTTTGTCTTACTTTGCACCTGTAAATTCAAAGATCAATACACAATTCAACTAAAACTAGCAATCGCACCTTGGTGTGCAATGGGTACGCTGAAGAGGTGTGGAAGGTCAATTAGGGGGAAAATTGTTCTATTTTGTGCAAACATTCTACAATACGTGAGGTAAATTGGTAGGCTATTAAGCAAATGATGTTTGTGCAACAAAGGTCTCAATGGAGAAGTAATAGGTTCAAATCAGCTATGCATCCTTTTAAGGGATCCAAAAATGATCGAAACAAAAACTCTAAATGAGGAAGATAATTAGACTCCATTACCAACATAGTCATGTTATGTTTGCAGTAGAGAGATAGGGATAGAAAGAGGGGGGGATAGAGGGGGGAAGAGCGGGAGAGAGAGAGGGTGGGTATGGAGATAGAGGAAAAAATAGAGTGAGACTTAAAGAATAAAGAGAGGACTTGAGAAAGAGAGGGATATACAAAGAGGAAAGAGGGAGAGTACACCAATTCATATAGAACACAAGCAATGCCTATAATGTCAGGATGTGTTTCAGAGTGCTTCGTTAATTCAAAGATTTTGAGAGAATACTTGCAAAATCCATATTGTGCATATCTTGCAATCATTGCATTCCATGAGATAATATTTCTTCAGGGCATTTTGTCAAATAGTTCATGTGCCTTTTCTATGCTTCCACATTTTGTATACATGTCCACTAGGGCAGTTGCAACTGCAACTGCAACATCAGTTGTACAAATGCCACCAAGTGCTGTTGGATTGGAACTAGATCACACAACTTCGGAGAAATTGCAAAAGTCCTAAATGCCAAACTGCTTATGGAACTAAAATTTGAAGATGTCAAACTGCCTATGGAACTAAATCTCAGTCCACATTGGCCAACATAACAAAATGAATATTAAAAAAATTAACAAAATTAAAATATTATAATTAACAAAATTGTAGGATCTTGTGACATGAAAATTTCATGGGAATGCATTTAGTTTAACTGTCAAAATGTACCTATAATATAGTATAATATAATAAAAATATAATATAATATAATATAATTATAATATAATATACATAATATAATAATAATGAATATATAATAAAATTAATATAATATAACATAATAACATTAGTATAATAATAATTTAATAATGTAATACTACAATTAATCATATTTTATTGATAATATAATATTAAGGATAGGGGAGAGGGGCCAATAGTCGTGCGGGATAACTTCGTCAACATGTAGCAATTGACTGGAATATCGTAGAACCTTCATTTTTTTTTCGACATGTGGACTAGCCTCTTATCTATCTATAACTAAGGTTTGGAGGTGTGACTCATCATGCAACTCGCCACATCAGCACATCTATTGAGAAGTGTCTAAAATTTGACTTTTAAAAGATTTGACCAAAACTTAATCATGGAAACCCCACTAGTTGAACAAAAAAATACCATTTGTTGCTTGTAAAATATCATATTTTTATTTAAAATATGATAATATGCAACATAAATGGACCATATACTTATTGGTAACCATAAATCTTTGATATCTCTAGCTTTTATATTCAACACATATGGACCAATAGTTGAACACAAAACAACTATTTGTTGTTATAAAACCAACACATAATTATTTAAAATACAACTTATACCAAACAAAAATAGACCAATAGTTGAACACTAAAACTTTTTGAAAATCCTTTACATTTAATGAAAAAATACATGGTATTTACTGTACTCACCTTTAATATTTGTGATAGGACAAACTATTAATATAAAATACTCCAATGCTTGTACATTGCTACCCCAATAGTTGTACACATTAGAACAATATTTTTTCACTATGATAAGACTACTTGTTTAAATGAGTGTCTTATTTTATTAAATGAGAATTTTATTTTTTAAATTACACACTTATAATGGATAGTTGTGATATTTTATTTGAGACAAAAAAATACTTATTTCACTTCTTCATGAATGTATTTATGTTTTTTTAATATAACATTTAAAGATTCTCATGTGTTCAAGTATGGGTCCACTTTTGATCGACATTTGGTTATTTTTTAATTTATATTTAAATTATTTATTTACAATATATAGTATAAATATGTGGTAAGACTAGGTATTATAATCACAATTGAGTGCACGACTATTGGACCCGGCAAGACTATTGGCCCCTCTCCCCTAAATATAATTTACTAAGTATAATATTTCAAAAATCATATAATAAGAATAATAATATTATAATAATAAGAATAATAGAATATTATAATAGTAGAATAATATAATAGTAATATCAAAGTAATAATACAATATTATGAATAATATAATAATTTAAATATTAATAATATATTATTAATATTAATAGTAATGTATTAATACAAATATAGCACTATAATAGTAAATATATAACAAAAAAATCATAATATAATAATATTATTATATTATAAAAATATATAACAATAATTATATAATACTAACAATATATAATACCTAATCCAATCATTTATTAATATAATAATAATGTAACATAATGCAAACTTGATATATTAATAAAATAATAATAATAATATAATAGTAAATGTATAAAAATAATAAAAAATATATAATACTATTAATTTAATTTTTATTATATATTTTATTATTATTTTTATACATTTACTATTATATTATTATTATTTTATTAATATATCAAGTTTGCATTATGTTACATTATTATTATATTAATAAATGATTGGATTAGGTATTATATATTGTTAGTATTATATTATTATTGTTATATATTTTTATAATATAATAATATTATTATATTATGATTTTTTTGTTATATATTTACTATTATAGTGCTGTATTTGTATTAATACATTACTATTAATATTAATAATATATTATTAATATTTAAATTATTATATTATTCATAATATTGTATTATTATTTGATATTACTATTATATTATTCTACTATTATAATATTCTATTCTTATTATTATAATATTATTATTCTTATTATATTATTTTTGAAATATTATACCTAGTAAATTATATTTACCCTTAATATTATATTAATTTTATTATATATTTATTATTATTATATTATGTATATTATATTATATTTTTATTACATTATATTATATTATATTTTTATTATATTATACTATATTATAGGTAAATTTTGATAGTTAAACTAAATCCATTCCTATTTTCATGTCACAAGCCGTTATAACCAAATTTCTATGTTTTTCACAGTTAATCATCATCAACGGCTATGCACTGTTCAATCGTATTCCATCCCCTCTCACACATCGTTGATTGGCAAACTCAGCTCCCTATTCTCAAATAAGACAGACCTTCGGCATAAAAATTTAGAACTAAAAAAAAATCAATATCAATCTATTAAAACAATATAAATCAAAAGTGTTTGTTATTAAAAATATTTTATGATTTTTTTGAAATTAAAATTTAGTTTAATTTTTAAAAAAAAGAAAAAAAGAAGAAGAAAGGTTGCTTTTATATCTAAATCAGTAATTGTTAAATTATTTTAAAATGAATATATAATTTTATTTAATTCATTTGTATTAGATAGTCACTATAATTTTTTTAATTATTTAACAACTAGATAATAAATATTATATGTTTTTTAGAAATTATAAATTTAATTTAATTTTAGAATGAAATTTAAATTTAGAATAAAATTTAAGTTTTCAAGATATTGGGGTGATTTGATTTTTTATTTATTTACTATGCAAATTTAAAGAATAATACAACTTAATTGAATCCAAAATAGAAAAGGTAGAGATGTATTTCTTTTGCAAACATATATTATCTAAAATTAAATTAAAAACTTCAATATGTAAAATATTTAATGATTTTTTTTAAAGTAAGAATTTAGCATAATTTTTGAAAAATGAATTGATTTGAGCTGAAAGAAGAAAAAAGAATAAAAAAATTGCTTTTATATATAGAAAAGTTGAATTTATGATACAATTAATTTCTTCTTTAATTCTCACTTTATGTTGAACTTAATTGGAAACTTCACCACCTAATGTTAATTAGATTAAAATATTACCATGTAACTAGGAGTGCTTGCTTTCACAAGAGGTTAATCTAAATTATTATTTTTTGAAAATCCAATAACAATTCAATACTACAAAAGAATTACAATAGTACCAATACTGACATTATAACATTTCTAATAAATTATGGGGACCCATTCAAATCATATTATTGAGTCGCATTAGTCAAAATAATTCATCCATTATATCATTTAAATAAATATCAATAAAATAATAATAATATTTATGATTATCTCCACAAAATTTAAATTATTACCTATTTTTATATAGAAGCACATCTAAATATATGATATTAAGGGAAAGTGTTTGATAGTGACTCATCTTAATATTATTGATTTAATTAGCATTAGGATTTAATTAAGGTAACAATTATGGATCAATTAGGGTTAGAACTAGGGTTCAATTATGATTAGAGTTAGTGTTAGGGTTAAAATTAGGGTTATGGTTAGGATTAATATGACAACTAGATTAGGATTAGGGTTAGGGCTTAATTAGTATTAAGGTTAGGGCTAGGGTTTAATTGTGTTAGTTTTTTAATTAGGGTGTGTTCATTAAGGGTTAGGATTCAAATAAGCTTGATTCAATTAGGTTTTATTTAGGGTAAGTGTTCATTAAGGGATAGGGTTAGGTTAAGGCTAGGGTTCAATTAAGGTTAGGGTTAGGATTCAATTAGTCTTAGGGTTAGAATTAGGAATCAATTATCTAATACTATTCAAGTAGGGTTAGGGTTCAATGAGGGATAAAGTTAGGGTTAGAGTTATGGTTGATGTTCTTGAATAAAGCTTTGGATTAGGGTTAGGGTTCAGTTGTGGTTAGGGTTAAAGTAATATTAAGACATTAATAATTTTACTTTAACCCTAATAATGTTTAATTTCACATGGAAATATATTTTTAGATTAAAATCTATATTTATTTTTTTAAATAAATATTTATCATTAGTGTTAAATTTATAAATTTCACATAGAATTAGAAATATGTACATTACAATATTTCTTTTTTGTTTAAAATATTTATCATTAATGCCCAATTTATAAACTAAGACATTAATAACCCAAATCCTAATGCTAACCCCAAACTTTATCCTAGAACCCTAATTGAACTGTAAACCTAACCTTAATTTAACCTTAACAATATGGTCTAATTAGGGTTAGGGTTTAATTAAGGTAATTGTTATGCTTAGATTAGGGTGATTTCTCAATTAGAGTTAGGGTTAGGGGATATAATTCAATTAGGGTTACAATTAGGGTTTATGTTCAATTATTCTAAGGGTTTGAATTGTGGTTCAATTAGTGTTAAAATTAGGATTACAATTCAATTAGACTTACAATTAAATTAGGGTTATCATTTAACTAGGACTAGGGTTAGTCTTTAGTTACAATTACATTTAGGGTTCAATTTGGGTAAGGGTTTAGTAAGGGTTAGGGTTGTAAGATAAAGATTAGGGTTGATAAAGGGTTAAATTAGGGTTAGGATTAGGGTTATAGTTTAATCAGGTTTAGGGTTATGCTTCAATTAGGGTTAGTACTCAATTATAATAAGGGTTAGGGTTCAGTAAAGGTTAGGTTTAGAGTTTTAATATAAAGCTTAGGGTTACAATCAAGGTTTAATTAGGGTTAGGGTTAGGTTTAAGGTTAGGGTTAGGGTTTTAAGATAAAGCTAATAGTAATGGTAATCCAAATACTAATGCTAACCCTAACCCTAATCTCTAACCATAACCCTAATGTTAACCCTAACCCTAACTATATCTCTTAATCTTAACCCTAACCATATTCCTAAGTCATTGTCTAACTCTAAACCTAACCATATTTCTAACCCAAAACCTAAGCATAAGCATAACCATAACCATGATGTAAAACGTAACCCTAACCATAATCTTAACCCTAAAATTGATCTTAAATATAATTGTAACCTTGATCTTAACTCTAACCCTAATTTGAAGTTAATCATCATGCTAACCCTAACCCTAATTTTGATGCTAACCCTAACCCTAATCTTGATACTAACCCTAACCCTAATCCTAGCTATGTCTCTTAGCCCTAACCCTAATCCTATTCTTAACTAAATCTCTAATCCTAAACCTAACTATATAATGAACCTAAACCTGATGATATTTCTAACTCAAAACCTAACCCTAAGCATGACCATAACAATTATACAACCACTAACCCTAACCTAACTATAATCCTAATCTTGAGCGAATCTTGATGCTATCCCTAACCCTAATTTTGATGCTAACTCTAAGCCTCATCCTAATGCTAATTGTAACCCTAATCTTAACTAAATCTCAACCCTAACCCTAATCCTAACAATCTATCTAGCCTTAACCTTAACCTTAACCTTAACCTTAACCTTAACCTTAACCCTAACCCTAAACCTAACCATATATCTTAACCCTAACCCTAATCCTAATCTTGATAACCTTAACCCCAACTATTGGCCTAACCCTAACTATATCTTTAAACCCTAAACTTAAATGTAACCCTAATTCTAATGCTAATCCTAACCCTAATTTTGATGCAAACCGTAACCCTCATCCTAATGTTAACCATATTGTTAACCCTAACTATATATCTTAACCCTAACCATAAGCTTAACCATATCTTTAGCCCTAATCCTAATCTAAACCCTAAACCTAACTATATCTCTTAACCCCAACCTAACCATAATCCTAACCCTAAACTTGATCGAGAACATAATTATAACCCTAATCTTGATAACCTTAACCCCAATTATTACCCCAACCCTAACTATATCAATTAACCCTAAACTTGACTGCAAACCTAAATGTAACCCTAATCCTAATGCTAACCCTAACCCTAATTTTGATGCAAACCTTGACCCTCATCATAATGTTAACCATATTTTTAACCCTAACTATATCTCTAGCCCTAATCCTAACCTGAACCCTAAGCCTAACTAACTATAACCCTAATCCTAATAACCTTAACCCCAATTATTACCCCAACCCTAACTATATCTATTAACCCTAAACTTGAATGCAAACCTAAATGTAACCCTAATCCTAATGCTAACCCTAACCCTAATTTTGATGCAAACCTTGACCCTCATCATAATGTTAACCATATTTTTAACCCTAACTATATCTCTTAACCCTAACCTTAACCCTAACTATATCTCTAGCCCTAATCCTAACCTGAACCCTAAGCCTAACTAACTATAACCCTAATCCTAATAACCTTAACCCCAATTATTATCCCAACCCTAACTATATCTATTAACCCTAAACTTGACCCTAAACCTAATTGTAACCCTAATCCTCATGCTAACTCAAACCCTATTCCTAAGCTAATCTTGATGATAACCCTAACCATAATTTAGATGTAAACCATGTCTCTCATCCTAATATTGACCCTAACCCCAATCCTAACTATATATTAACTCTAACCCTAATCCTAACTATATCTCTAGACCCAACCCTAGCCTTAACTATATATCTTAACCTTAACAAGGTGCCTAATCCTAACTAAATATTTTTTTTAAATAATCCTAACTAAATATTGATGACATAATATTTTTTATTATAATATTATAAATATATTTATATATTTTAACTTAACATTTAAATATTAAATTATATATATTATTTTAAAAATTGAATTACAAATATTATACTATCATATTATAATATATTAATTATTATAATAATTTAATATAAAAATAATTTATTTAAGATATTACATGTTGTGTCACGACTGCTACTAGCATATATATATTTAATAATATATATAAAATATGTCGAGAGATATCCTTCTCGAGGCACCTATTCAATTTTTATGTGAAATTTTGATTAAAAAATAGGCGCCTCCAGAAGGATATCTCTCGGCATATTTGATCAAATTTCTAGGTTTGAACCTCGACCATCATATAGGATCTCTAAACTACACTTACAAATTGTAACCTCATTGCATGTGCTACCATAGTGATCACATCCAAGGTGAATGTATTCTTGTTGACTTGAATTCTCTAACCAAAAACAAGATTAGAGGGTCCACCACTATGGAAACCCTTCTATTTGTTAGTTTAATATTCATTACTGGATATTTTATCCTAAGTATGATATTATACATGTTATTAATTTTACTTCGATACAATTTATATTTAATTACTTAGGTATGATAAGATAATGAGTTGCATAATCATGAAAAATTTCTTTTTTCCTTATTCACTTAGATTTAGAAACTTGGATAAGCAATCCATTGATTTTTGGTTTTATGCCTTATCCTTATTCTCATTGGATTTGAGAACTATAAAGCTATATATTTGTAGTTCTATTTCCTTCCTATTGGATAGAAAAGCAATCAATCTAAGCTCCTATAGTTTCTTGGAGACTTACATTTTTGGTAATTTTATTTTCATTGAATGTAAATATAATTCCTTTTCATAGCACAAGATTCTAGTTTTAAAGATCTACACCATAGACTCTAACATATTTTTAGTATAGTTTACATATTCACATATTTAAGATATCCAAGGGGACTAATAAACTTTGCATGCAAGTTTCCTACAAACTGAGAATTCTTTTCTCTTATATCTTCAGATGATCTAGAGAAACAAAAAAAATTAATGGAAATTTTGTAACCTTTGGGGATTTGCATGTGTTTTATTCTTTGATCTATTAATTATAGCTCTTTTGATTATATTTGCAATATTTTGAACTATTTCAACATGTCTAAGAGGCTCAAAAAAGTCAGAAGAGGTCTTTGTTTCACTAATTTTAGAGATCAAGTGACACAATAGAAACTAGGTGTTTGAACCTTAGATCTAGTGAATTGCTCACAAATAGGGAACTTTTAGGCCAAATAGACCTTGTCATTATATTTTGAAACCTCCAAGAACCCCCATTTCCATTTAAAGTCTGTTGAACTTGCACATTGAAACAATTTTGGAGAAATTTTCAGACCTTGTATATCACTATGAATACTATTTATGGTGATGAATAGTTTTTTTAGTGGTGAATAGTATTTTCGACCATGAACAATGTTTTTGGTAATGAGTAGTATTTCCAATAGTGAATAGTTTTTTTAGTGACTTTCTATTTTTCTATCCATGAACAATGTCTTCAACTTTACCCCATCACCATTGTCTTTTTTAATTTTGTACCTCAACTACACAAGACCCATTATTGGCCATGTGGAGGTATTTTTGGGTGTAATTATTTCGGAATAGAATTCCATGTTGTAGATAGTGGAAAAGTTATTTTTTATTATTTGATGCTCTTGTTTTTTAAAATTTTAGTTTTCTCAATCATTTTGTTGTTCAAATGTGCTTTTTCAAGGTTTAATTTCTTGTAACTTTTACAAACAAGCACCTTTTCAAGTGCCCTTTTTTTTAAAACTTGGTATTTGCATGAGATCTACACATTGGTTTAGTTTGTAATTTGATTGTGATTTCAATATTTTGGCCACTTTTGGGCCCTATAAATCTTGATTAATCTGGAATCTTACATTGCAATTTCACCAACTTAAAGTGTCAAACATTTTACTTGCTAGGATGGTTCATATAAACAACTAAGAATGTTAAAATTGAAAAATTTGGGGGGTTGTTTATACACACACACACAACTATAAAGTGTCAAATTAATGTACTGGTGGGGATATTATACATAGGAATAAATTATAATCATGAACTAAGATAAAGTTCCAATTCAGGGGGTTTCATCATGGATTTTAGCATTAAAATATATTATTATATTGTTAGGTTATCTTTTGAGAAATATGTGTCCTACAAATAAGGGATACATAACTATTGCATTTAGTAGGATCTATTGTTCTATATCCTTAAACTTGTTCTTAAGCCAAGTGAGTATGGACAAAATAATTTATGATTTAACAACAATGGCATGGTAGTATAAATTAATATATCTTAATATTTATGAGGGTATATTCTACATAACATAGAGAACACTAAGTGTTGTTTCACTACTTTGACCCTCATCTAGCAATTATATGGAGACTTGGATTCTTCATCTAAAAGTGATGCTTCCTTGGATAATTTTACACATATGGATGATATTGCTCTTAATATGTCTCCTTGTGATACCCCATCTACAATTGAGGACATCTCTCCTTTAATTGCTACTACTTTAAAGTTCAAAGACACTTCTTTGTTAGCTTCCAATGATTCATTGTCGTATTATTATATATATGACTTTCCTATTTGGAGGACATTCCATCACTTCAATTTTTTTCTACTTTAGAGTTCAGAGTCACTTTTTAAAGAGCTTCCAAAGATTTTCTATAGCGATTTTCTTCATGTCTATAGGATCCACTTCATTGGTAGGTTTACATATCAAACACTTCACATTTTTTTATGGACACTTAACTTTTATATCTTGATAACACACTTGAGGAATTTTTTCTTATCTTTAATGATAGTTCCCATCAAGTTGCATCATCTCCCATTTGGATTCTCTTTCTCTATATTTGTCAAATCATACTAATGGTATAGTCAAGATCAAAGGGCCTTTCCAAGCTATCCAATCTCGCAACCAACTCACGCACGCACACACACACAAAAAGATCAAACAAATGCAACAAGAGAACAAATATTTTCTTTATTATTGGGGAGAGGTTACAAATTACATGCCACTCTATGGGCTGCTTATTACATGCATCTGCCGAATTTTGCATATCTGAGTTCACCCTTTATTCTTTACTATATGTTATCCCACACTCCCGCCATTCACCAGGTATTCCTTTCGTGTTTATATCTCCATCTAGTTCTCTAGGTCGACCTTGACATTTCTCGCTCCTCATGTCGTAGTATCACAATTTTGTTACCTCATTATTAGTAGCTTTGGAAGGTCGGCCAATGAATATGTATTCCACAACAATGATGTGGAATGCATCCAATATCGCTTCACCAAGTGTCGTAACCGAACTCGCTATCCACCATTCGACCTTGACATTTCTCGTTCCTCGTGTTGTAGTATCACAATTTCATTACCTTGTTATTAGTAGCTTTGGCAGGTCGGCTAATGAATATGTATTCCACAACAATGATGTGGAATGCATCCAATATCGCTTCACCAAGTGTCGTAACCAAACTCGCTATCCACCGTGTTGACCATCATCATTCATCTACCGCTTTGAAATGTCACCAAGAATTTGGGAGATCTCTCCTCGAAAACCCCATCTCACATCGATAAGCTCTTAGTTAGAATATCATCAGAATGTTTAAGAGACATAAGGGAATCTCACACTAACACCACCCTATCACACCAACATCACTACCGCCACATCATCAATGAGACACGCCTAGTCGAAGAGACTTAGAAGTATCTCTCACTGACACCATAAAGGGTCACCTTGACACAACGATCCACTAAGCTCATAGTCCTCTAAATGTCAAAAAAACATGGAATGTCGAAGAGACATTCACAAATGTCCTACCGACAAGCATGAATCACACTGACAATAAAAGAGATCACAAAGTCGGGATGTTAGAAAAATTGAGAACCCCATGACATGGTTTGAAAAACTGAGAAAATTGTGATTCATTGATGAAATCCATCCAGTAAGTCACTAGGTTAGGAAGTTAGGGAACTTGTGAACATCATGACATGAGTTAGAATAACTTAGAAGTTTGTGAATCCTCACAACCTTGGCCCTTATTTGAAACAAACAAACACATAATTTTGATGATGCAAGATTTCTCTTCACTTGGGATGCTCCTATATTAGACACCTAGGGTATGAGAAATGTTTCATGAGTGGAGACTCAGGAACATTTGGTCCAGTCTGGAACCGACAGTCCAAACTGAGCTAGCTCATGTGCCTTCAACCAAGATGCTTCCTCTATTAATTTTCCCTTCCAATGAACTAGGTACTCTGGATACTCTTTACCACATGTTTTCTTTGCAACCCTAGAATCAATAATTGCATCTACTTCTTCAGTTTGCTTCTCTAGTAGCTAGTTTACCCAATCTATATTAACAGGAAAATGTGATTGAGGACTTGTCTCTCCATCAAAGTGTTTGTACAGATCACTGACGTTGAAGATAGGGGATATATCTGCATTCTGTGAAAGTTCAACTTCATAAGAATTAGCTAAAAACTTACGTAAGATCCGGCAAGGACCTATTTTCTTCCATTTTAACTTATTATAGGTTCCTTGTGGGAAACTTTCCTTTCTTAAATGAACCCACATCAGTTCTCCAATCCGATATTCCTTCTCCCTTCTATGACGTTCAACAAACTCTTTATACTTAGTTGTACTCTTTTCCAACTTTTCTTTCACTTCTTTATGTAAATATTTGAGATATTTTACAAAATCCTCTGCCACAACACTTGTTTTCACTAGGTCTACACTATCTCTGAGTTTATATATGCCCCTAGGGCTGAAACCATACACCACATTGAATTATTATAGGAAAAATCTTCTTGGGACAACAACAAATCTCACTGCTTTGGTTTATCTCCAATCAAACATCGAAGGAGATTACCTAAACTCATGTTCACGGCTTCGATTTGTCCATCTATTTGTGGATGGTAGGATAAACTAAAATCCAAATGTGTGCCTAATTTCTTCCATAGTGTTCACCAAAAATGACCAACAAACTTTGTATCTCAATCAGATATGATGCTCTTAGGCAAACCATGCAACCAAACTATTTCTTTGAAAAACAAATTTGCTATATGGGAAGCATCGCTAGTTTTTTGACATGGAATAAAATGAGCCATTTTTGAAAACCTATCAACAACCACAAAAACTAAATCATTACCTCGTTGAGTTCGAGGCGGTCCCAAAATAAAATTCATGCTAATGTGTTCCCACGGTCTCTCTGAAATCGATAATGGCTAATGTAGTATGATATTTTGTTTTGTACCCTTCGCATGCTAACAAATTTTGCATCCTTGCACCATTTTCTTGACATCCACACTCATTCTTGGCCAATAATAGCTTTCATTCAACAACATAGTTGTCTTATCTATTCAAAAAATTCCACCTAATCCACCACTATGCTTCTCTCTAATGAGATTCTCCCTCATGGAACCTCTTGGTATGCACAACTTCTTTTCCTTGAACAATATTTTTTCCTAAATGAAATACTCCAACCATGGAGTCCAATCCAATTCAGCTGGACTCTTGCATGCTAACCACTCCTCTCTGAAATCTAGACCATACTCATACAACCCACTCAATCAATCGAAACCAACAACATTTACTCTCATCTCATTTAGCAACAAAGTTCTCCTACTTAATGCATTAGCAATCCTATTGGATTTACCACTTTTATGTTTTAACACAAAAGAATAACTTTGCGAGAATTCAACCCACTTCATATGCCTTTGATTCAACTTACCTTGGTTGTTTATGAATTGCAGCGCATGATGATCTGTATGCAACATAAATTCTTTTGGAAATAAATATGCCTCCACTTCTTGAGTGCTTGCACATCACATAGAACTCTTGATCATACACTGAATATTTGCTCTTGGTTTCATTCAAATTCTCACTAAAGTACGCTATTGGTCTTCCTTCTTGAATGAGAAATCCTCCGATTATTGTTTTGCTTGCATCACAATCTACTTGGAAAACTTTTCTAAATTTTGGTAATGCCAACACCGGTTGTTCTGTCATTTTTCTTTTCAACAATTGAAATCTCTTCTCTGTAGCAACAGTCCATTTGAACTCTTTTCTTGTTCCCTTCATTATCTCTGTGATGGGAGCACATATCCCACTAAAATTCCTTCTGAACTTCCTATAGAAGTTCGCCAACCTATGAAAACTACGAGCTTCAAAATTACTCCTCGGTGATGGCCACTCAACGATAGCCTTTACTTTTTTAGGATCCATTTTCAACCCTTCCTCAAAGACTACAAATCCCAAATAAACTAACTCCTTTTTCATGAAAGTACACTTTTTCAGATTCACCATTAACTCCTCCTCTTTCAATCTTTATAAAACAGTTCTAATATGTTCAAAATGTTCTTTTGTTTTACTAAAAGTTAAAATATCATCAAGATAAACTATGAAAAACTTACCAAGATAGGGCTTCAACACCTGATTCATCAATCTCATGAATGTACTAGGTGATTTGTCAATCCAAATGGCATGACCAGCCACTCATATAGTCCATCCTTCATCTTAAATGTTGTCTTCCACTAATCCCCTTCACAAATTTTGATTTGATGGTAACCACACTTTAGATCAATCTTCATGAAAATACCTTGCTCCACTCAAATAGTCCATTAAATCATCCATTCTGGGTAATAAGAATCTATATTTAATAGTAATCTTATTAATGGCACGAGTCTGTACACATTCTCCATTCAGATCCCTTCTTAGGCGCTAATACAACAAGTACAATGAATGGGATGAGACTCTCCCTAATCAAACCCTTGTCCAGCAACTCCTAAACTTGTCTATTTATTTTGTCATTCTCTTGCGGTGTCATCCTATACGGTGCCTTGTTTGGCAGACTTTCACTTGGGATCAAATCTATACAGTGACTAATTTCTCTCACTGGTGGAAGTCCATCTGATAGGTCCTTCATCATTATGCCAACATACTCATCAACTAGTTCTTGAATTTCTACTGGCAGCTTTTCTTCCTTTTATGTTGTCAAGTTTTGAGGAGGTCGTGCTATTAGTGCATAACAAACATCACCCTTCTTCAAATCCTTTAGGAGCTTCTTTCCTATGATAAAAAACACCTTGAAGGTACCTTATGGGTCTTCATCCTTATCCTTCATAGGATTCAAAGTAAATTCCTAACCATCCTTCTTAATGGTATATGTATTATTCTTGCCATCATGAATAGCTTGTCGGTCAAATTGCCATTGTCTTCCCAGAAAGATATGGTAGGAATCCAAAGTCATTACATCACAAAATATTTCATCCTTGTATTTACCAGTCTAAAAATTAACCAAGCATTGTTCTCTTACCACTAACTGATGCTCCTTACAACCACGAGACCTTGCAATGAGCTGGGATTCTTCATTCTTTTTAGCTTCAACTTCTTCACCATTTCATCAGACATAATATTGCATGTGCTGCCACTATCTACAATTACTTTACAACACTTACCACCTAACTTGCATTTGGTCCTGAACAAATTCCTTCTATGTATCGGTTTTGCTTCTACCTTCTCAAGACTTAACAAAATCTTCCTTATCATCAAAGATCTTTGTCTTCTGGATCTTCTCCATGCTTTGAAATTTCCACCATCTCATCTTCAACTTGGGCCACATGCACTTTGGCCTCTTTTCCTTTGCCTCCACCTTGAACTTGTGGGAATTCAAAAGACTTGTGTTTGATCTCTCTGCATTTGTAGCATGTAACAATGAATCATCTACCTCTTCCTCTTGCAAAACTACCTCTTCCTCAAGATGACTCTCCTTTTCCTCAAAAATCTCCTCTACCTCCCATGTCTTGATAGGTACCTTCCCCATCAAGTTTGGTAGAATATCCTCTTTCACCACTGTGTTGTCCTTGACTGTAGACATTTCTGCCTCTACCCCTGTTATTGCTTTGTTGCTTCCTGTTTAATTTCTCCTCGACTTTCAAGGCATATTGATAAGCCTCTTCCATGTTCTGCAACTTGAGAAAACTTATTTCGTCTTGAATGGACACCCGCAGACCATTTAGGTATCTTGCAACTTGCTCATCCTCATCTTTAGTATGGTCTATTTGAATACTGAATTGATAGAACTCTTCAGTGTACTCCTTGAAACTGGTCTCTCTTCTTCAAATTCTATAATTTCCTAAATAGACTTATCTGATAGTCTGCAGGCATGAAATTTGCCTTCAGTTCATTCACCATGCAATCCCATGATTTTATCTTCTCTTTGCCTCTTTGTTGTCTATCAGTCTACAAATGATCCCACTATAGGGATGCATGCCACTTCAACTTTGTGCAGGAATATTTCACCTTCTTGTCATCTTCAGTACCTTCAAATTTGAATTACTTCTCTATCTAAGTAATCCAATCCAACAATTCATCAAAATTTAGGTTCCCTTTGTACTCAGGTGGGTCAAAATGGGGTCTAGTATCTATTCTAGTTAGGGCTCAAATGAACCTCTCTTCTCCTCAATCAAGTTTTGGTTGTTCTTCCTCAAATTCAACTTGTTCTTCTTCTTCGTCACTCACATCATTGACATGATGACCTCTTCATTATACATTATCAACAAACTCTAGTTTGGTTGTAATCCCTCTCAACATATCTATTAGGACATGGTCTATTTCTCTACGTACCCCTCATCCTCTGTCTTGTCCTCTTTGTGCCATCTCACACAAGCCCTCTGCAATTGTAGGTTTTCTTCTCACTCACTTACCCACAATAATTCTCTATAGGACTTTGTAAGTTCTTGACACCTTCCAAGAGAAAAACTTGCTTTGATACCACTTGGTGTAGTCGAGCTCGAAGGGCCTTGCTAGGCTATCTGATCTTACAACCAACTCATGCACACACACACACAAAAATATCAAATGAATGCAATAGGAGAAAAAATATTATTTACTATTGGGGAGAGATTATAGATTACATGCCACTCTATGGAATGCTTATTACATACATCTGTTGAATTTTGTAGATCTGAGTTCACCCTCTGTTCTTCATTATAAGTTATCCTACACTCTCGCCATCTACTCTATATTCCTTTCATGTTTATATCTCCATCTAGTTCTCTAGGTCAACCTTGACATTCCCCACTCCTCATTTCGTAGTATCACAATGTCATTACCTCATATCAGTAGCTCCACTAGGTCGGCCAATGAATATGTATTCCACAACAATGATGTGGAATGCATCCAATAACACTTTTCCAGGTGTCATAACCGGACTCATCCACCGTGTTGACCATCATCATTCATCTGCCACTTCATAATGTCTCCAAGACTTTGGGAGATCTCTCGTTGAAAACCCCATGTCACATT
This sequence comes from Sequoiadendron giganteum, assembly GCA_007115665.2. Classification (NCBI taxonomy): domain Eukaryota; kingdom Viridiplantae; phylum Streptophyta; class Pinopsida; order Cupressales; family Cupressaceae; genus Sequoiadendron; species Sequoiadendron giganteum. Next base: position 453,672,751 of record CM021103.1, on the reverse strand, counting down.
GATAAGCTCTTAATTAGAATATCACTAGAATGTCTAAGATACATCAGGGAATCTCACATAGACACCAACCTATCACACTAGCATCACTGCCACCACACCGTCGATGATAAACGCCTAGTTGAAAAGACTTAGGAGTATCCCTCATTGACACCATAAGGTCACCTCAATGCAATGGCCCACTAATCTCACATCCCTCAAAATGTCGAAGAGACACTCATGAATTTCCTGGTGACAAGCATGATTCACACTGACAACAAAAGATATCACCAAGTCGAGAGGTTAGAAAACTTGAGAACCCTATGACATGGTTCAAAAAAATGTGAAACCCACAATTCGCTGATGAACTCCATCCACTAAGTCGCTAAGTCGGGAAGTTAGGGAACTTATGAACCCCACGACATGAGTTAGAATAACTTAGAAGTCTGCAACTCCTCACAACCTTGTCCCTTATTCGAAACAAACACATAATTTTGATGATGCAAGATTGCTCTTCACCCTGGATGCTCCCGCATCAACTAATCACTTAGCATCTCAATTCACATTGGTCTAATTCTCACTCTTCAATGTTCATTGTTCTTGAATCTTGTATGGATAGTCACAGTTCGACATTGACATTGAGAAGCATGAAAATTTTCTACTTGGATGAGAATTTATCACTTCGACAACTTTAGGTTTCTTTCTTTTGAAAGGAAGATGCTCTATCTATTATATAGGGACCTACTATAGCATTTTCTATGAGACATTGTGCATTTATCTTCTCTCTCTTCTTTATTGAGGCACACATGCACCTTATCTTGCAAATATTTCAAGACTCTCATTTTTGGGGGGCTACTTTTTCCTCCTTCACATACCTCAATTGGTATGGATTTTTTTATTATATATTTTCTCTTATTCTACTTCTATTGGTACACTCTCTTTGTAATTTGGGATTATTTCAGATTGTACATTGATACCTCATTAGGCCTTGTTATTGGAACCCATTTCTTCTTACCTCAATTTCACTTTAAGGGGTGTTAGTGTAATACTCATTGCTTTGAATATGTTATCCTAAGTATGATATTGCACATGTTATTTGAGTTTATTTAGGTAATATAATTTTAATTTCTTTAGTAGGATAGGATAATGAGTTGCATAATCATGATATTCTATTTTTTCTCAACTTCATATATTTAGAAACTTGGATAAGCAATTCTTTGATTTTTGGTTATATAACTTATTCTCATTCTCATCAAATTTGGAAACTATAAGGATATATATTTGTAGCTATCTTTCTTTTTAATTGGATAATGAAGCAAGAATTGTGAGCTCGAAATTAATTTTTTTATAATTTAATTTCTATTTAAAGTTAGTATAATTCTATTTATAGAATTAGATTTTGGTTTCTAACCTTCTCATAGATTCTAATTCTCTGAGCTATGAATAGTAGAAATCCACTTCCATCACCTTTACATGCACAACAAGTATTTTCTTAAGAGTGTTGTGCCCCAAAAAATGTAATTTAATTTTTTATATCTCATCAAAAAATTTCCTCAAACCTCCACTTGCATCAAGACTGGACAACAATCCTCAAGTGATAGAATTCACTACTTGATTTGTAAACTACTTGTAATAATTTTATTATTATTATATTACATGAAAACAACCACGTGATAGAAAAATTCCATCATACATTACCACAAAATTATTGACAACATTAATATTGAAGAGAATACAAACACATTAATCCTTTTAGTTATATTAATTAATATGAGAATTATGACCTATATTTTGTTATCCTTATTTTACAATATTTTATATTCAAGATGTCATAAAACTCATTTTTATTTAGTGATAAATATAATGGTAAATTCAATAGAGAATTACGTCTAATCTATAAATAACTATAAATATACTTTAGAAAATATTTAATGTCTTTTATATACAACTATCACTCTCTAAAATTGCATGTCTTAAAAATGTTGGGTAGTGTAGACAATGTCTAAACTTAAACAAAAAATAATAATATAGCTCTTTTTGATATATAGGTTTCTTCGAGTTGAGCACTTTTAGACTTGTGTTGTATTATATATTTTTTTAATTTAATTTCTATTTTTTTATTAAATATACTTGTAAATAATTCAATTAATATTGATAACTTTATTTTGATTGGAGTTAGCTATTAATTGTCAATGTTAACTATCATTTTAATTAGTTAATATACTAAAAAGGAAATATTTCATTAGTTTACATCATTTCAAAATTCAAAACATATATGTCACTTTTTAGTGATTCAAGTTTAAAAGTTGGATTAGTGTTGGTCATTTCCTTTAAAAAGTGTGACAACTTTGAGCTTTTACCCTAAAACATACATTGAGACATGAAGGTAAGAATTTTTACTCAAACATGCAAGAAATGGTTGTGACAATAACTAGATTTCATTGATATAAGGTATAAAGCTAAATTTTACAATGGAAAAATGTAGAATACAATGTCTACAAAAGAAAACTATGAGAGGAGCCCAAAAGAAGAACCCATAAAAAGAATACAAGTGTTGTTTTATAGATCAAGCATAACTTGGATGAATACAACTCAACCCGAACCTAGCTAGGGTTAGTAGTTAAGAGATATGATCAAGGAAAGATCTACTCATGAAATTTGTGCCAAAAGGAGAGCTTGGAGAAGCCAATACTTGCATACCATACCCTTTTCATAAACAGTTGCTTGAAAGTGCATTCAAATCCCCTCATAAAATCAAGGATATGAGCATGGATTTGTCAGAAGGGAAAAAAAAACAACAATAAATGAGTATGGGCACCACAAAGTCCACTTGCAAAAGTTAGAGAATATATTGAATGTTTTCCCTGAAGCCCAAAAGTTGAAAAAGGTAGTTGAGGAAGTGGTTCAAACATTAATGGCATCGCCCAAAAAAAAAACACATCAAAATCCACAGAAATTTTAGGGTGTCGAATCTAAAAAGAAACCTTTGCATCATTAAATGGTCCATAGGCCCGAAAAGAAACACCTTGTCAGACATCAGACCTCGGGAATCCTTTGTACTTCATACACTACTTTGGCACCGACATCGAGCTTCAGATATCAAGCATGAGGCTTACCGCTTATCACTTAGCAAGGAAAAGCACGGGAGCAAAGGGAAAACATTGAAGCCTAAAAGGACTCATCAGCTGTTGGAGATCAGGGGTTAGGCTTACCACTTACTAAAGAAAGTGGTAAGAGGTAAGACATGATCGCAAAACCTGAAAGTTAGAAAAATAAGGACATCTGAATTTTGAAAGAACTGATCAAGATACTAGGGAAGAAAGGGAAAAATAAACTTGGAAGAAATGCGAAGGTGAGAGATTTTCAGAGATCGAGAGGGTGCCTTACCTCATTCCACAAAAGAGGTAAGAGGCAAAGAGGAAGACTGATCCCTAATGCTTGAAAAAAAAACACAATTGTTTTTCCAAAAGCACATCGAGGGTCAGGGGAAGGTCTTACCTCTTACCTTAACTTACCTTAACAAAGGTAAGAGGTAAGGGGGATGACTGATCCCCAAACTCCAAAAAGCAACACTTGGTCGCTTTTCCAAAGAACATGTAGGGGGTTAGGTGTCAGATGGAGGGATTACCTCTTATCATAACAAATGGTAAGAGGTAATGGGTAAGACCGAAGTCCAACCCACGAAAGATCAACACTTAGTTGATTTTCAAAAGGAAGGATAGGTGATAGAGGGAAAGGGTTAAGCCTAATGGGTGAAACCCGAAAAGCTGGGAAGAGAAATGGAAAGAAGGGGAGAAGAAGAAGAAGGAGATGGGGGTGATAGAAGAGGGATGCAAGGAAGCATGCAAGCGACAACCAAAAGGTCTGAAAACACAACACTTAGCCACTTTTAGGAACCTTCAAGGAGAATTCATGCAAGATGGCCCATGTAGGATCTCTCCGATCGATTATCAATGATGGGTTGTCAAAGGGTGGCATGAAATGTCAATATTTTTGGTGATTTCTACAGGCTGATTTTTTTCTAATCATGGAATCCAAGGACCTTATTAGTCCATTGGGCATAGATTCATGAAGGGGATTTACAAAACTGGGCCTCCCAAGGGAAAAATAAAACATGTGCAGGCCTGCAATAGGATAAAAATAGAAAACTAGAAACATACATTCCCTTAAGGAGAATGCAGGATGTACAAAGCACTTATTGGAAAGAAACATCAACTAACTAATATGTACATGAGCTCATCTGAAAAAAGAGGAACATTAAAAAAAAATTCCTTTGTAAAAAACAAATCCTCTAAAAGAGCCTATCCCTTTCAAACTAAAATTGTGGCCTTCATCCATTTGCAACCATTGAAGTAAACCGTTTGAATGCAAAGGGCTACATAATGAATCAGCTTGGTGAAGAATCACCTCATTGCAGACCTTTTCCTTGGAGGGAATCCATATGATGTAAGTGTCATATTCCTCTAACAATGAAACCTCAAGAGAACAAACAGTAGCATGGGGAAGCTTCTCTGAAAAATAAGTCAACATAAAAAAGAGAACCCTCTACAAAGGAAAAAGAAATATCCTTACAAAAGGGTGAGCCACTATTATAGTCATTGGCCTTCTCAAATATGTGTTTCTCACAAAATTCCCCCTCAAGCTCTTCCTCATTTCTTTGCATGGCAAGGCTGCTCTTGATCTCATAACAATTTTCCCTCTTCATCTGATGGCTACTTATAACAACCTCAAGCTTATAGCCTGAAATATCCACCATATCCTTTTGATTTCCCATGAGGTTGGGAATAGGGGTGTTCTCTTCAAATTTGTAGAAAATGATCTGATGAAAATCCCCACTCCAGCAAGTGAATCAAACTAAAAATCATTGCCCAACACATCTAGAAAGTAACCAAGGACCTCTTCCACATGAGTAGCAGGTTCATGAACAACACACTCATCCCCTTGATAATGCAAGGTAAAATTCATGTTTACAGGACTAGGAGTGCAAGGTTTAATATGATCCTTTTTAAGTGGCTTACTAATTTTATTTGGATTCCCTTCTTCTTTGGGCTGCACTAGGCTGATTGGAGGAGTGGCATGCTCCATTTTAGATACATCCTTTGGTTGATTATGCTCTTTTAAAGCTTGTTGTAGTAGGTCCCTTTGAGGTGGTATGGATAGAGCATTCAACATGGTGGCATTCAGATTAGCCTTCTTCATTTGATCAACTATATTGAAAGGGGGTTGACTAACCTTAGGTGAAACCTTTGGAACAACCATATCTAACTTTGCTGATTGGGTGACTTGAGGTTGCTCCATCATCCTATTGTTCTTACCAGTAGGTTGATCTGATAGTAGAACTACTATTATACTTGTTGTTTTAGTAATTGCACATGTTGATATGGTTGGGATGATGGTGCTTGGCCCATTGTGTATGAAGCACAATTATCCATTGCTCCCCTTTTTGATCCAATGTCCTAAGCTATTTTATTCACACCACATAATTCCTCTTGATTCCAGTTGATGAATGTATAGTCTCCCTGTAAGTGATCATGCTTTCCAATAACTATTTTGTTTGCATTAAATTATTTTCCTAATGTGGAGGTCTCATTCTGAACTACCAGAGTTTGTACAAACTCACCATTTCAACAAGCATTCTAGCTATGAGGATAATTGCATGGATAACACCAGTCATGTTCTTGAGCTAGATTGTTTTGAACCAGGACCAAGGCCTTTGAAGTGTTGGTAGTGGTTGGATTTTCACCGTTCAAGGGTTTAGCATAAATCCATTTATTTTTGACACTTTTCGATAATATTTTAAGGAGGCTTCTTATCCTTCTAAGGATGTACCTTTTCTTTAGATTGTGTTTTGCATCTCTCTCTAGGAGATTATGGATTGACATCTTTTACAGTGTTGCCTAGAATGCATGTTTGGAGTGTTTTAGATTTTGATATCAACATGGAGACACTTGAGCGTAGTCCAAAGGCATCACATATCATCCTTCTTCCCACATCTTCCTTTCAAGAATGGGAGTACATATTACATATCATCCTATTCTTGTTTCTTCCTAAGGGGAGGAATGTTGTTCGAAAAGATTGGATCATCTTCAACAAATTTAATGTTGAGCTTCTACCATTACAAGAGATTCATCATTGAGAGGGATCGCATGGTCTCTCTTATTCTCTCTTATGGTGGGGGGGGGGTGTTCCTTGCATGGGGTTTTTCCCCTCTTATTCATCATTGAGATCATTTTTTATTTCATCTCTCTTTTGGGGAGGAGTTTTGTTCCATTGGGTTTTCTCCTTTTCTTTGTTTGTGAGAGATTGCAGTTGTACATGGTTACCAAATATGGCCTCATAGTTGGGACCCATCTTTTCATAATTTGAATAATAATCTACTCCCTAAGTTACACTTAAGGAGGGGTGTTGGTGTAAATAAGTGTTTTATCTATCTAGTTGTCTAATAGGTCCTATTTAAATGTTAAGTCCACTTAGGTCCTAGGTGTGTTTTCTAGAAGTCTTAGTTTTCTAGATAATATTTTATCTTATCTTATCTAGTTAGATTTTATTTAATGCTTGCATTCTAGGTCATTTAATAATGTCGAGGTAGTTGTCTCATCATACAGGATTAAGACACATGTCAAGATCTTGTCTAATCATATCTAACATTTGTGTCTTTATAAGAAAGGCATCATATGTACATCCTAATCAATTCAATCGAATAAGTTCAATACCATTGAAATCTTGAGTATGCATATTGTTCATAATCTTGCATCCATTATTGTAAATCTATGTTCTTTCTTTTCCCTCTTTTAGAAGGTTTATTTTGGTTTTTGCAGGTGATCTTGGAGGCTTGAGTCCTTGAGTGACTCTAACATGGATTTCTATGGAATGATGTATCATGCTTAATCTTATCCCTATGTGACTTATTAGGAGGAGTATTATGTAGGAAATAAATTTACTCTTTGACACCATCATTTTTAAAATCATGATCATGCATGTGTACATCATAGGGGTCACCTCTATTTATCCTACCAATAAGAGTATCATTCATTATTTCCTTATGTTTAGATCTATATTTTTTCTAGTTGTTGTCACCATTTTGTTAGTAGAGTCATTTAAAGTGTATTGGTAATAATTTCTCAAATTTATAAATGCATTGCCTCTACTTGAAGTACCTACTAATTTTATATCTTGAAAATTTGGAATATGAGACTTACTAGTGTCCTTATCTTTCCACATGTTATTTTATCTTGCACAAGTTAAAACTTCCTCATATCCTTACATTGTTATCTAGGTTGCTTCCTTATCTCCATCTTCAAGAATTTAAATTTTATTGTTGGTTATAGGTTGGACTTAAATAGAGTCACCACTCTTCACTTGAAAGAGACCAATTTTCGTTTTGGTAATTGGAATATTCATAATACCAAACAAGAACCTTCTTCCCTTACTTTTATTCTGATGTAAGTTGGTAAACCATCAACTTGCAATGTGACAAACTTAATATTTGAAAATAAATTTAGGTTGTAGGGTTTGTCAAATGATTCTAGAGTCAAATTCTCCCTAGTAACAATGTCATTCTATTGGGTCCCAAAATTATTGTTCAAAATTCTAGAAAGATCAATCCACTTCAAGGTTAGGGATATGTCATTCTTGAAGGTATATAGATTAGCTCATTGACAAAATTAGAGTGGTGAAATACCAAATTCTAATAATAGATAATATTTTCTTTGCTTTAGGCTTAGTTGGACCCAGGAGGGTGTTCCTAGAGTTGATATTTTAAAAAGGTTTAATTACAATTGAAGATATAAAAAAATTGAGACAAGTATAGTATTATTTATTCTATTCCTACTCTCAGATGTTGTCACTAGACCATGGAATATCCTACTACATAAATAAAATTTATTTAGCCAATGAAGATATGTAAGACATTATTCTCTAAGATGAAAAATTTCTATGGATCACTTCAAATATTTATCCTGGGAATAATATTGAACCATGAAGTGCATATAAACTAGCTTCCTACTCACTAATGATTAATAATATTATTCATTTCAATGGTGCATGGAGGGTCAAACACTTCTAGGACTAGTACCTTAAATTGGGTCACATATTCATAGTTACTAGAAGACACAACACATAAATAAAAAAGAGATATGATATTAAACAACTAAACATACTAAAAAGTATCTCTCCAAAAAATTTAAAATCCATACACAATATTGGAAAGAACATTACAAATAAAACTTACAATTGATTAAGTGCTATGACACTGTTGAGGCGTAAAATTGCACCTTAGTGCAATTTCCCACAATATACCCTTCCTTTAGCCTTTCAACATTGATAATGCAAAAACTTGCCACCTTAAACCCTTTGTTTTATCCGTGCTTTGGCATTTTCTGTTGGTGGAGGGAATTTTTTCTAGGATGTTTCCTCTCTATGTAGATGTCTATGTGCTACATAGGCATCCCTGACAGATTCCCAGGTTAGTGGACATTGAGGCATTATGTTTTGTGGCATCCACGAGTTGTAATGTCTCCTATGACTGCAAACTTGCTTGAGAATGTTCCTTTTGCCTCCAAATCCTTATTTTGAACCCACTTCTTCATTCCATTCAATATCTTTCTCAATCTATCACATTCCAACTTCATTCTTGCAACTTAACTTTACTCTCTCCCTTCTTTCTACATCACTTTCTTGCAGGTTTCAAGTTATTGATACTACATTCTTGTGCATTTGTTTGGCACTCTCAAGGCTATTATCCTTCCTTTCAACTTCTCATGCTTTCCAAAGGGAGGGTAAAACTTTATTTTTGTCATTCCATTGCATTATCAATATTATAGATAACATATAGATTTTATTTTCCTTCTATACATATTATATACTTTTCTTTATCATTTTCTCTTTATTTTGGTCTATTGGTTGTCTATGGAGGTGGAAACACCAAAGCACAACCCTGACATTTTCCTGTCACCATGTGTGTAGGTACTTCAATCGTGTGGAGCTTGCGGGAAGCTGGACCAACCGTAAGTTGGATTTATACTACCCTTGCTTGTCATTTCGATCGTAATCAATCTATCTTTCAAGTTATAGTATTCTTCATGTTGTAGTTAGTTTATCTATTTTGTGCATTCTTAGCACTCTATCTTTGTTATATAAAATTTTGGATTAAGGCTCTCAGGTTGTTAGCACACCCTACATGAGTTTTGGATTGTTATTTCAACTCTTTGTTCATACAAGATGTTGGCACATCCTTGAGACAATAATGTGTCACTCTGTCATCGATGTCCTGCACCAATGTCCTCTGATCGAGAGCCAGTTGGTCAGTAGTCTGAGACCTCTGTGGTTTGTTCACTCGACTCCCAAAATCCTCCATTCCCCAAAACCCCAAAAACATAGATTAGTTTATTCTTTGTTTGTTGGTCTATCCTTTAGCTTTTTTCATTGAGGTGATCAAGGGAAATTTTCTCACTTTAGACCTTGTTTGTCTTGGGAGTGGGGAGTAGCAAATACCCTCCACATTTTGGTGAACCCAACATGAACCTTCCATCTCCTTCTCTTTGATTTGAAATTTTTGAACTTCTCTCATGTCTATGACATGTTGTAGATAGTGCATTGTGAGGCTTTTATGAGCTTTATGACCCAATCTATGACCTTTGGACACATTGTAAGAAGAAGCCTTCAAAACATTAGAATGGGATCTAGAAGGTATAGTCTCCCTCAAACCAATCCTACTTTTGAAGAATTTTTTTTAGGAATCTCTATCAATTTCTCTTCTTTTGGTGAGGTGGGGACTCACATCCCTACCCCCTACCTCATCCTCTATCTCTTTTTTGGAGCATGATGTTGCTTTGAGGTTTCCTTCAGAGAAAATCTATTCCCTAGATATGAGACCCGAGGAGCTTGAGAGATTCATGGAACATGACAATAATGTTGCCCAAGTGACTCTTGTCATTGAGAAATTAAGAACTATGTTGGGTAAGGATTGGAGAGGCATAGAGCTCTTCGAAGGATAGTAGACATTATAGATATCCATGTCCCTGCCTACACCTCTAACTTGGTTGTCACTCAAGATCATGGCTCAAAGATCTCTAGAAAACAATTGAATGTCTCAATGCCTAAGTTGTCAGTGTGTCTGGCTAACACAAGTCCTACTACTAATACCAACTTTGTACCTAAGAAGAATAATACAATTAAAGTAAATAAGGTTCCTTTGGGTTTCAACTAATCCACACTTGAGACTCAGAGTGTCCCTATTTATTACTCTAGTGTTGATGCCTCTATAGGTACCAGTGCTAGGGCCTCTACTGATGCAAAATTTGGTGATCCTTTTGGAGGTCCCTCTGGTCACACCTTGTATGTTGATCCAGTGCTTAATGCTCTACTACAAAACATGGGGCACATGTAGAATTAGTTGGAAAGTTTTACTAGTTCTTCTTCCCAACCTATTTTCCAACCTTTCCATCATCATAGTCCTCCTTCCATTTCCATTTTGAAAACTCCTATCCCTCATGGGGTGGAGATCCCTAAGTTCAAAAATAATAATGGTTGTGGGGACCCATGGATGCATGTCTCGTCCTTTAATGCACTATGTACTGATTTCTTTCATGATGATACTTTTTTGGCCAAGCTATTCTCGTGTTCTCTCAAGGACACTACCTTGGAATGGTATTGTGCTTTACCTGGCAATTCTATTTTCTCTCTTGACTGGCTAGTCAAGCAATTTCCCCAATATTTTCAGGCCAACAGTAGGTCGAAGATCACCTTCAACAATCTCATTTAGTGTAAGAAAGGAACCCATGACAAGTTGACTAAATTTATAGCTTGGTACCAGGCTATTTTTTCTTAGATTTTCTATCCTTTTCCCGACTCTGATGTTTAAAAGGTTCTTATTGAGAACTTGCAGCTTGCACTACAAGAAAAATTCATTTCAATGAAGTATCCTTATTTTGTGCATTTGTGTGCTACTTTGATAGAATACCATCAAGTGGTTGTTTAGTACGGGGACTCATCCTTGTGCTCCCACCAGGATGGCCGGTTGGTTGTGTCAGTCTTAAGAAAGAACAAGGTCGTGGCTAATGTGGTCTCTATTCTGTATGATAAAAATAATATAGGATGTACAACAAAAGAATCACTAAATTAGCATAATCATACACTAGTGTCTTAAGAAAATTATTAAAATATAAAGTGATAACATTTCCTGAGATTTGACTGTTGTCCGAGTCATATCCTCAGTGGTACAAATCTCAAATTTTCTATCAATTTCATCGAGTCGCTAAACATGATACAAAAAGATGTGTTCTTTTGTGTCACATGATTCAAGATTGCGTCGATGATGGGACCATTTTTCTCAATGGTAGAAAGAAAAATTATAATAAAGCTATAGCCAATTCTAACAACCAACTATATATACATAGACCCATTCCCATCGCACTTAGCAAACTTGGTCACTCATTCGTCTACTTCTAGTCTTGCCCCATCTGAATATGTGAATATGATCTCATTCACTCATCTACCTCTTGTAGAATGTGTGAATTATGTGTCTGATATTACATTCACCTCACATGAAGTTCCCTTGAACAAGGAGCCATCTCCATTATATGTTCCTTCCTGAATCAACGGTAACATCGTAACTAGTGTTATGGTTGACCCATCAAGTTGAGTAAACGTTATCATAGAGGAGGCCTTGTTTATTAACAATTTGCATAAGGAGAAATATGATGAATTACAGGTCACCCTTCACACTCATGATGGGTTTTCTTTCACCCCTATTGGCTCTATTTCTTTGTCGGTCTTAGTTGATCCTAAGTTTATGGATGTTCCATTTGTTGTGATCTCAGAGTCAGACTTATTCAGAGCAAGGTCGGGCATTCCTTGGTTGGCCTATTTGAATGCAATCACTTATGTGATCCAAAAATGCTTGAAGTATCCCTATTATGCCTTGCATAACCACCCCATCTTTTGTCTTGGTCAAAATGGGTCCCCCTTGTTGTTCTTTATCCTTAGTTGTTTTTCAAACAAAGTTTGGAGTTGTTTGCTTCCAACACTTTGTTTATTTTGGTTTAGTCTGTCGGAGGCGGAACCAAAACTGAATCGGGTTATAAAAGTTCTTTTGAAAATTATTTTGGTTCCCATTCCGAAGGTCTTTCTTTTGGCTTTTGTTTTGTTTTCAGCAGACCCGGAGCTGGAGTGGGTGTTAAGTTAGTCTTTATCGAAAATTGCAAAATCATAATCGATTTCGCCCCCGCTTTTGCTATTTCGACTTTTGGTTTTAGTCTAAGTCCTTGTGTTTAGTTTTATTATGTCGGTCTTTTGTTTTACTTTTTTTGTTTGGTTTCATTTTGTCTTTTTTTGGCGGACCCGGACTCAGAATGGGAATGAAGTTTGGAAATTTCTTAAAGTTTCGAATCAGTTTCTCTTTCAGTTCCGCTCCCGCCACTTTTGGGGTTGTTGACTTTTTGCCTGAAGTTACACTACAGAGAAGTGTTCATTCTCTTTTAGTTCTGACTCCACTTTAACTGCTCTTTAATGCATTAATGACAGTTGCTTGTGTAGGTAGAAATCCTCATTTTTTACCTTCATTAAGGGTTAAACAAATCATTATTATCATTGTTAAGAGATTAAGGAGCACGAAAAAGCAGCAGCGGAGTTCATTTGGGCGAACTGTTCGATAAAGAGGATATTGTTGCGTGCGAATCAATTCAGAAGGTTAGCTGGGTTCTTTTGCGTTCGAGGTAGGGTTTCTTATTGTTGTTGTTTTTCGTTTGTTTACTGTTGTGTTTTTTTATTTATATCTGCTCGTGCTTTCAATCATTTCGTTTTAAATGAATTCGTGATTCTTGGTATGTTAGTTTGAGTAGGTTCTTGCTTTATTTTGTTTGTCTGGTTATGGTCTCCGTTTCTTTTGCTTTTGTTTTTAGTTCTTGGTGTTTTGGGGCACGGTCGCTTTCACGTTTTAGTCATGACCATGTCATGCTATTTTGATTTGCAGTAATTTAGATTAAATTAGGGTTTTGAAATGGCATTGGTTAAAATTAGGAATCTACAATAAGGTAGATTAAATTCATGTTTTTACAATGAGTTAGGGTTAGATTCATCGTTTTTACTTAGGGTTTTGTCACATATTCAATCTAGTAAAATGGAAAGGTTTAAAATCCATGCCCTAGTTTTATCGTCTTTTGTTAGATTAGGGTTTTGTGTGTTTCTGTGATCACATTTAAATGATTAAGATATGATGCCCTAACATACAGTCGTTCCCTAGGGTCATATGAGTATTGTGTTTTTAAAGGCCCTTTTTATTTAAAATGACCTTGGTTTTAATCATGGAGTTGTGTGTTAAATCGATGAAATCTTTGATGATGTCATGGTCAACCTAGGCGGAGACGAGATCGGAATCGATCTTGAACTTGAGAATTTTGTTTTGCAAAAGGTATCGATTCCATTTCCATCTCGTGTCTGGCTCCGCATATAATGAGAAGTATTCTTTCAAAATAATGATAACCTAGACGGAAGCGGAGGCAGAATGGAAATATAATATGAAAATATAAGAATCTAAAGAAAAACTAAATTCATTTTTCATTCCGATCCCGGTTCCGATCACCTTCCTGATCCCGACTTCGAGCCCATTCATTATTAGTGAAATATCTATATCGGTTTTGGCTCCGAGTTCGACAGTGTTGTAAAAGAGACTGTTTTAGATTGTGTTTCTGCCTGGTTCCACCTCCAATGCATATATGAAAGGTATGGTTTTTAAAAACATGTTTTATGATGATATTTAAAGATCTAATTAGAGGTTTTTCTTGCATGAAAGTTGAAGGATGTCAGGAACGTCAGGGGAAGTTGCTCGAAGGAACCAGCCTACAGGAACATCAAAGGCAACACCAAAACCAAAGAAGCTGAAGCCAAAACAACTACCTTATAGCTTGAGGTATAGTCATAGGAGTCCGGTTGTGAAGGTGAGCAAGGTGGAATCAGATTGGTCAGATATCACTGATACCAATTTGGGGCAATACAATTTTGAAGAGCTATATGAAGAAACCTTTGCGGAATGGGAAAATATAACAGGAAGGACACAAAGAATTGTTGATTCCAGCTTGGCCCATATCACTATATTTCCTTTGTCAGTCCAGTGCCTGGAGTTGATCTTGACAGCAGCTAGTGCCTACAATCTTGCTACAAGACTATGCATGGATTCACAAAATAATGTGATCGTTGATCTTACTCCTTAGATGTTTCAAAGTATATTTAGTGTTCTGGATCCCAAGAACTTGGTGCAGATAACTAAGGCAGAGGCCCTACAGAAGTATAGCGAGTATAAAACATCCAATAAGACATTTGAATAAGAAATGGTTAATAACAGAGAAGAAGTCCCTGCTCAAACTTCATGATTAGCCAAAGAGAGCAGAATTTCACAAAGAATTGTCAAACTTGATCTTGATGTTGTCTAGGGTATTTGGGAAGAGGGATGCATTTCACTTCAAGGAGTGGATGTTTCCTTTTATTCAGACCATCTGGAATGGTGAACAATAGTTTGATTGGTCAATGATTGTCTCTGATGCCATACATGATCAACTAACAAGGATCAGGAAAACCAAGTGCTTCTTTATGACCTCTTACCTTGTATATGCAGCAGCAAGATTGGGGATTTTCCCAGGTTTGAACAGAGTGGGCATAATGGGAGCCTTGGATGGACAGAAGAAGGTATGGGAGCACTATGACCAATTGTCTCTTCAGGTTGTTGAGACTCATTTCAGGAGATTCAATGATGCATTCATATATGTGGTCATCAACCAATTGAATGGAGATGCAGGGTACCAGTTGAGTCAAGAAGCCATGGTGTTCATTGTTGAATGGGGATGTTGGTACATTCAATACCCCAAATTCACATATTTCAAGTTAGTTGTTTTTGAAGGCCATCCACATTTGCTTCCAAGGTGCTGCAATAATAGGATAGTGCTAATGGAGTTTGTGTATCAAGCTCTTGGAGTTAATGCTTGGTTTGGGATCAAACATAAAACCGGATGTCATACGTTTTCCATGAAGTTGGGTGAATATAGCTGTCAACACTTGGTAGGAGCAAAGGTGGTTTGTAATGAGCTGATACAATTGAAGTTGGGTTTATACATAGCTCGTAAGTATTTTGATCCAAAGGGTAAGATGTATGCCTTGTTGTCGTCGGTGTTTACCAGACATTTCAATTTTCTAGAAGACTTCTGGAGTGATCGGCAAGATGAGTATGATCTAAGAAAGAAGAATTATGAAAGGCTATCTGTCTCACTCATGTCAGAGCTTGGTGTTAAAGAAAATATTCTTGACACATTGGTGGATGATGGAATTGTATTGGATCCATCCTATGAAGCTTTGAACATTGGCACAAAGAGTCTGGATCCAATTGACTAGGACAATGAAGAAACTATTGATATTAAGTGGATTGAAAGGACAGTGTTGGATAGGAGTGTGCAATTGTTAGTGCTAAGAACCCAAGCTCCTCAAGGACCAGCCCCTAAGAAGGGTAAGGGATACAAAAGGATCAAAAGGAAGACACCTCCTATAGAGCCTTTGGAGTTCTTTCCCCCAGATATTGATGAGATAGAACTTGAAGTAACAAGGGATGAAGAGGAAACACAAGAAGGGGATGTTCCAGTAGGATTTGTTGTTTCAACACCTACATTAGGTGAGTCTTACACACAAGTCCCACTTACAGAACAACAGAAAGGAGAAGTCCAAGAGGGAGCTCTTCATAGCATGGCTAAAACTACCAAAGGAAAAGAAGTGGAGAGGAAGATTCATGAAGTTGGAACGGATTCAGATGAAACTGAGTCAGAGAAAGATATGCAAGAAAACATGCCTCTAGATGAGGATATTGAGCAGATTTTGACACAGGGAGATCGATGGAAGTTGTTTGAGGATGCAAAAAGAAATTCTGATGCAAAGGCGGTAGCGGAGAAACAAAAGGAAATTGATGCTAAGGTAAAAGCTGATGCTATACTTCACCAACAACAATTAAAAACTAGACAAAGTAAAGCTAAGGCAGTAGCTGATGAAGTGGAGAAACAAAGAAGACAACAAGAACATGAACTCAAGGTCAAAGAAGAGAACGAAAAGTTGGAGCTAATACAAAAGATTCATGACCTTGAGGAAGAAAAGGCAAGGAACCGGAGGGAAAGAGAAATCTTGGTTGCCAAGCTAAAAATTGCAGAGGAAGCTCGACAAAAAGAAGAAGAACTAGAAAGTTTAAGAAAGGAAAAAGATGTTGAATAGCTGGTTAAAAAGCAACAAGAAGAAGAAGCAAAGGCAGAAAATCTTAAGGCTTTGGAGGCAGAAAAATTAGAAAGGGAAAGACTAGAGGCCTTAGAAAAAGAGAAACTAGAAAAAAGAAGCTCTAGAGAAGGAAAAGTTGGAAAAAGAAAAAGTGGAGAGAGATCGGTTGGAGGAAGAGAGTCTGAGGAAAGAAGAGGAAGATAAGAAAAGGAAAGAAGAGGAAGATAAGAAAAGGAAAGAATAGAAGGATGGGGAAGAGGCTGAAAATCTTGTGCAGATGCATATACTGCAAGAACAACAAGAAAAATCAAGGGTTGACTCTCAACCTCAGGTAAATATGCAGCAACCTTCTACCATTACTTCCTCTTCCTCTATGATGACTACTGCTCCAAGTGCTCCTACTTGGCTAAAAATGGACCTGTAGAAGAGGGTAGTAACCTCTTCACAACCTCTCAATTGGGAGGATATGATGAAAGGAATTGAGCAGGAGAGGCCTAAAAAGAAGGCCAAGATTCTACATTCTACTCGACTCACAGATAAAGGAGATATTGTTGCTGAATGTGCCATGCCAATGACAGAAAAGGAGGTAGGGGACATGCAGCTAATAGATTATCAGTTGAGTACTGTCAACTTGGGAAGGCCCACTAGGAATCAGCAGATGAACTTGATTGATGTGGTGGCTTCAACAACCAAGTCAAGAATGATCAAGGATAAACAAAAGAAGGATGAGCTTAAGGCTCAGTTGGATCAATTGCATTCATTCTTGAAAAGTGTCTCGTCTCCGAGATCACAACAGGTAACGGCCATTGAGACTCCTATTTTGTTAAGCAAAAATGAGGTAGATGATTTGATGCAGGTAAGAGGCAAAGCGGAGATGGTAGACCGATGGGTAGACAAGTTGAATCGAGAGGTAGGTGAAGTTTTGGTTGAAGGTTTTGAAGCCTACAAGGGCATGGAAGGGTTAATAAGAGAAATACATCAATAAATTGAAGCATCAGAGAAATAAGAAGAAGAGTATAAAGAATACAGTCATAAATTAGAAAAGGTTAGTGCATTGCCTTTAACTACTCTTCTTGAACAATCGATACTTGAGGAGGACAATAAGGATTTTGTGGAGAAAACTTCTCATATACTCCGTTTTAGAACTGAATTTTTGTGTAAACATAAGGATGAGATTCAAGAGGTTGTTAATAATTTGACTAAATAGTTTGAGGAGCTAGAAGTAGTCATTGCTATCATTGTAGATGTAAATGTATTAACAAAGGAAGGCATGCCTTTGAGTCAAATAAAAGAGAAATGGGATGAAAGATTTAGAGGAATCATGCAGAAAGAAGATGATGGAGAAGATTTAATGATAGATCGACTAATGGATGTCAAAGAAGAAATAAAAGTTGCTAGAAGAGAGTTGATAAAGATGAAAGGTATGAAGGAGTTTGCTGCAGCATAATTGGATTGAATCCAATTTGAAGATAGCTGGGTTGATGGGCCAGAATTAGATACATTACAACAAGTCTTCGCCAGTTATGATGAGTTCATTACAGATCCAACTTCACATGCATAAATCTTCTACATGCATGACTTTCTTCTTCTTTGCATGTTGCATGCAACACTGATAGTTGAAGTGCATGACCTTATTTCTCTTCTATTTTTTCTTTTTTCTAGCTGAACTGAATGTCTAATGTAAGAACTCAAGATCAAATTGATCCGAGTTTCCAAGAAATTTTTTGTTCCTAAAAGGGTGGGTGACTTAAAATAGAAGTGGAGTTTGAACTTTGTATAATCTATAAATACCCTGCGGGTATCATATTGTA
>CM021103.1:453581820-453651324 GCA_007115665.2 Sequoiadendron giganteum | reverse complement strand
TTTTTGTGGCTATCTTGCAACACAATTTGCAGAAACCACATGCCTACATGCTTGTCGTATGGAATCTATCCATGCTAGCCATACCTATCAGTTCCATCTTTTATTTGATTAGATTATGTCTTATTGTGTCTTATCATTGTGTCTATTATTTTTTCTTTTTTGCTTAACATTTTTTCTATAGCTAATATGTTTTTGATGAGATTGAAACTAGCTTTGGAGGATTGAAGACTTGTGTCCTCTTTGCATTTTGGTGGAGCTCCCCTTTCACATCAAGGTATGTTGGATCAAGGGATTGATTCCTCTCCTTTTTGATATATTATCGTCAACCTCTTTCTACTTTAGCTCACATTTTCTCTAACACATATTCTCACTAAAGTGGGGAAAAAATGTTGAGGCATAAAATTGCACCTTAGTGCAATTTCTCACAATATACCCTTACTTTAGCCTTATAACATAGATAATACAAAAACCCTCCACTTTAAACCCTTTGTCTTATCCATGCTTTGGCATTTTTTTGTCGATGGAGGGAATTTTATCTAGGACACTTCCATGCCACACAGGTGTTTGTGTGTTGTGTGAGCATCCCTGACAAATTCTCGAGTCAGTGGATGTTGAGGCGTTATGTTTTGTGGAATCTACAAGTTGTAATGTCTCCTACAACTACAAACCTACTTGAGAACATTCCTTTTACCTCTAAATCCTCATTTTGAACTCATTTCTTCATTCCATTCAATCTCTCTCTCAATCTATCACATTCTAACTTCATTATTGCAACTTAACTTCACTCTCGATTATTTCTACATCACTTTCTTGTAGGTTTCAAGTTATTGGAACTACGTTATTGCATGTTTGTCTAGTACTCTCAAGGCTACCATCCTTACTTTCAGTTTCTTAAGCTTTCCAAAGGGAGGGTAACACTTTATTGTTTTCATTCCATTGCATTATCAATATTATTGATAGCATATAGATTGTCTTTTCTTTCTATACATATTGTCTACGTCTTTTCTTTATCATTTTATCTTTATTATGGTCTATTGGTTGTCTGTGGAGGTGGAAACATCAAAGTGGGTTTTTGACTAAGGCAAACTCCAAAACACAGCCTCAACATTTTCTCGCCACCGTGTGTGTAGGTACTTCAATCATGTGGAGCTTGCAAGAGGCTGGACCAACCGTAAGTTGGATTTCTACTACCCTTGCTTGTCATTTCGATCATAATCAATCTATCTTTCAAGTTATAGTATTCTTCTTGTTGTAGTTAGTTTATTTATTTTACGCATTCTTAGCACTCTATCATTTTTATTTAAACAATTGGATTAAGGTTCTTGAGTTTTAGCATGCCCTGTGATTTTTGAATTGTTAGATCAATTCTTTGTCCATACAAGACGATAGTGTGCCATGTTGTCATCCATGTCCTGCACTGATGTCCTCCAACTGAGAGCTAGTTGGTTGGTAGTTTGAGACCTCTATGGTTTGATCACCCAACTCCCAAAATCATCCATTCCCAAAAACCCCAAAAATATAGATTAGTTTGTTCTTTGTTTTCCAACCTATCCTTTAGCCTTTTTCATTGAGGTGACCAAGGGAAATTCACTCCCTTTAGACCATGTTTTCCTTGGGACTAGGGAGTAGAAAATCCCCTCCTTCAAAAACACTTACCATGTCAATAATATATTCACACCAACAAATGTGGTGAGATAAAAAACTAAACTAATAAGAACCTATCACACTTTGTTACTTGAAAGTCACTCTTGAATATCTATAATTGGCCATAGAGACATTCAGTTATAGATATCTATTGTACAATAACTCTCTTCATGATTTAAAAAATGAGCTACTCTAATGGTGGCTAGTCATACAAGATTTGAAATCATAGAAGTTATTTGGTGTTTTTGTCACATGGAAATAAGAAAATGGTCAACCTTTGTTCTAGAAAATGAACTAGTATATATAACACTTTGTTTGGTCATTAAAACCCTTAAAATTTTGACAGAGAGCAAGGTGTCATCAATGTAATGTATGGAACAAGTAAAAATACCGCAAAATTGATTATAATTACAACCTATAGCTTGCATGGAAATAATTTATGTCAAGAGCTCAATCACAGAATTAATGGCAACATGGTGTTTGTATCTTCCGCCACTAAAAGTATATGTGAATCTATGCCCTTAATATGAACAACTATTTTTGGGTGGGAACACCATCTTGGAGAAGTTGTAACATCAAATTTAGTCATTAGTGGAAACTTCGATAATGGAGGGGTGTAAGTGAGAGTGAATAATACAAAATATGGGAGTTACAGAGTTTTAGAGTTGTTGGGGATCAAGGTTGGATGATACCTTATACCCCATAGCACTTGTCAAGGATCAAGTGGGGGGTGTATTTCATACCTCATACCATATAAAATTATCTCCATGTCATCGAATTTGAAAATATACATGAAGGGAATCATCATGAGTTAGGGATCAAGGATACCAAGGAACTCATCCCACAAGGTAAGCACATAAGGATAGATTTAAAATTGTGAACTTGATAAGATAACATAGTGTAGAATATTGGGTATTGAGATTTGGGCATATTTCATAACTCATGGTAGAATTACCATGTTAGAGGTATATACACACTTTTTACTTCAAAAACTATATAGAAGAAAATATCAAGAGTCGGGGATTAGGAATATCAAGGAATCAATGTCGTACTTGGTATGTGGGTAGAAAACTAAAACCATAACTCTAAAAATAAATTATTGAAAAGGATCATGAATGCATCATAGATCATGCTATAAGAGATGCGAATAAGAACATTGATAATATAACTTTGATAGGTGATATTATAAATCATTGGAGTGCAAGGGTTTGAGAAAAGAACATGTTGGTAAGAAAAAGGTATGACAATTTTAAAATGACAAAGGAAAGAGTGAGGGTTGGGAAGAAGGTATGTTGGGATGAGAAACTCTAAAACTCAGACATTTAGCATAGTTCCTATACTTTGAACAAAAAAATCCATACTTAGAATTATTGGGAACCCTTGCAACTTCAAACAAATGATAGGCACATGAGGGATGATGGGAAATAAAACATGAAAATTTGACTAAGGGAAACCCATTATGGATTATCTCAAATTGATTATAAATAAGGAGTAAAATGAATCCTAAATACATGGACTTGGGACTCAAGAAAAAAATGGAACTATTAGATTGAGTCCCAACAAAAGTGATAGCTTTGTTATTATTTTTGGGTAGTTTTCTTGGTTTGTTCTTCCTCGCCCCTACTAGTGGGGTGCTTCTGCTATTTGTTAGTTGTTGCTCTATGTCAATGTATTGGTTCCTTTTTATCTCTTTTAATATTTGGACAAGGATGAAGCCATTTCAAAATATCTCTTTCCACCTTATAGCTCTAGAATTTTTTTTTACCCATAATAAAATAATAATAATTCACAATTGATTTCTCTCAACTTTGTTTAGATAGATGTGTTTAAGATATCTATAAGTTATCTTTCTACATACATGAATATATATGAACGTACAAATTCTAATTTATCTAAGAGTTGTTTTATTTTACATTAAAACTATTTATTTACTACACATACACATAAATTTTAATTTACTTAAAAAGTTATTTTATTTTATTTTAAAATATATGTCAATTGTAACATGAGACTCCTTGTTATCCCAATAGACATCTCTCAATGAAATAATAGTATTTTTTTAAAATTCTAATAAAAAACTTATGTAATGTGGTTATGTCTCTTTGTGACATTGTCAAACATATAATTTTTATAAACCAATTTAATTGATGAGAAATATTAACTTACATTTAAAATACTATTTTGATTAAATCTTATTCAAATCAATTTGAATATAGTTTTAAATAAAATAAGACTTATATGTAATGTAATGTAAAATTGAAAAAAATCTTTCAATTTCTATTTAATTATAGCACATAGATAGATCATAAGATAAGATCATTTAATGATTTGTAAAATTTTAATAATTTAAAAAAAATTAAATTTAAATGCAAAGTTTTGTTGATTTTTTTTTGGGTGATTGAACTTACAATCATTGTGTACGAAATATTTTTTCCTTGATTAAGGTAGATGAATTTGATCAAGATGGTGACTTGTGATGTCAAAGACAAATTGAAATGTAGATCTTATAAAAAGGAAACAGAGAGACAAAAAATTGAACCTTCCGATTTCACAATATTAAAACTACTACAAAAAATGCATACTTCAACTGTTAACAATTTTTTTTATTAAAGATAAAAAGAAGATTTTTAAAAGGATCCTAACTCTTTTATAAGAAAAAAAAAGATAAAACCAAAACATAACATCAACAAAATAACAGCAGAACTGTCTTCAAAATAATTGTTGAATATATCACAACTAAATGATTAAATACTAGAATAAACAAATGGCTCGTTTAAGGCCAACAATGTATGAATTGAATCAAAAGTCTTCAACTCACATCTAATTTATTAGATTGCTCATTCTATGCATGCAAGAGTTTTCAGTGTGGAACTCATCATGTCCACCCAGAATTCAAACAGTTACTTTCGTATTAACACTGATAATCTATCACTCTTTAATTGAATTGACAAACCCATGAAATTTCAAGCATCTTTAATAAGACAGTGTTGTTTTAGTTGAAGACTAAGACTAATGGTATGAATAGACTCCATAAGTTCGTGTGTCTTCATAAAGCTTATTCTATCTGAAATATCTTATATCTACCTTGAAAGCAGAGGAGAAACCATAAAGTGCTTGTAAATCATCGAGTATATAGACTCTTTGTCCACACCTCATGAATGTTCATAATTTTTAGTTGAGAACTCATTGTCATTTCAAACTATGGAAGTCATGGAAATAGATTATGATTTTAATATATATATGATCATTATGAAAAAAAATATTGGGATTTTTATCTGAAATAAAAAGATTTTAAAATATAATATCTAATATAAAAGAAAAAGATAATGTTAAAATGTTTTTCAAAATTAACAAAAGATATAATGTAAAAGTCATTTTTAAAATTGTAGCTATGAATTTTAAGGAAGATACATCAAAATCATTAATTATTAAAAAAGAGGACACTGAATTCATGTGTGTTCACCTCCTTTTGTTTAAAGGACAACCTCCTTGGTCTATTGGAAACCAACCCCAATGGCATCGTTTGCTTTCATGTGTAGCCTATTAGCTTCCAATTCAACCTCTATGATATTTGTTGTGAGAAGAAGAAAGGAGAGGTTCTGAAAACATGAAGAGGTCTTTCCAAGAAAATCTCATCCTTGCGGAGGTTCTCTTTTTCTTTGTTAATCACTTTTGTGGTTATTTATTGACCCAATACCATAAATAAAACCTTGGATTTTTTTTCAATAAGAAAAAAAATTAGTGTCACCTTGAAAAATAGAATCCTCCAAATTTTCTAATGGAAAATCTCACCCCTTGTTTCCTTTTGGTTGTCTAATCAAGACATAGTCAGAATGTTTTTCTACAAATAAGATATCATTCTCCTCCTTAAAATCTTGAGATAACCCCTTCTCATCCTTTGGTAGAGATTTGGCTTCGAAAGGATTTTCACATTATTTTGATATACCTAGACCAAGCTACCAAATGATAGAAACAAAAGGGTCAAGAGTCAGAACTACAAGGGCATTATTAACCTTTGAAACTAAAATTCCGTTTCTCTATGTATTTTTATCAAAATTGATGCATTCATCTAAGAGCAATGGAGAAGAAGCCTTAACTCACTCACCATAAAACATCTATAGTTTTTCCAAATAAAATAAATGTTAGGCTTTCTCAATTGTAGGATCTACTTATTAGGAAAAGTACCTACAAAACCCTTATTAATTATTAAGCACTGCAAGTATTTTCACATTAACCCTTCAAGGAGATTAACACATTAATCATATGCACATAAATTTTAGGAAAAAATTGACATGTAAACAACACTTATAAAAGGAAGAATGAGAGATATGGAAGATAAATCAATTATAAGAAAGAGAATGACACATCTACACCCTAGGAAAACCTTTTTGAATAAATATAGTTTCCAAAGCACTGATCCAATGTGTTATTCAACAATAATAAACCTATTGAAATGCAATATCAAGCCCTTGCCTCCATGGAGATCAACATCATCTTCATATAATATAGATCTAATATCATAACCCTACAAAAAATTCTCGCTAATGTCTCCATCTCAAGTCCTCAATATATAAACTCTTAGAGGCCTACAAAACCATTATAAGGCATTACCATGGGCCCAAACAATGTCCCAAAATATCATGGTAAAAATTCATATGACCCACACTCCATTCTTTGTCATTTACCACCTTTAAAAATATGGTCAATGATGTGTCATAAGTGGGTCAAGATTCCTAGTCCACTTTGTAACCTCCCTCTTGATCATATTCTCATATGCCTCATAATATCTCTTACACCATATATTTTTCATAGATGTTATTACACAACCTTCATGAAAATATATTATTTTATAAATGTTTACATATTTGAATTCCAAAATGAAAATAAATTACACATGGCATAATGGCCAAGGCATAAGGTGGAATATCCCATTTCATTAGGACACATAAATAATAAATATTTAATAAATCAAAACATTAGGACATGAAAGGTGCATGACACACCTAATCCCAACACTAGTTTTGAATATACATCTTTATAGGGGAATAATCCTTTTGTGAAGGACATTCAAACCTCCTATGCCCAATATGGGTGAACTAAAAATGAACCCATTCATAATTTATAAATTTATACTAGGAACTAAGTATCAAAAGGATCCTCATGGAATGGAAGAGAGGTTTAGAGAGATTCACTAAAACACAAGCTCTAGAAAAAGTGAGATGGACTTCATCCAAGTTTTATCCAATTTGAAAAAATTCTAAATCTTCATGGATAATATTTTTAACATCTCAAAATCTCGCATACATATAGGAAAATTTCAAAAGAAAATTCAAATAGGAAAACATAAAATAAAATTCTACTATTAGGTTGAAAAAATACCTTTATAGGCATGTATAAATCTAGAGCTACCATAAAATTATGACAAATTGTCCAAATAAAATCTTGATCCTTTGAGGACTAGAATATGGAAAGGAAAATACCCCTATCAAGAATGGATAAGGAAGCCCAAATTTGATATATTTCTAATTTAATTTAATCCATTTGTGAACTTCTTTAATGGAATGCCTTTTATCCATGATTTCAAAAATATCTAATATTTGGCCAAGACGCTTGGAGATGGGATCAATGCTTTCCCTAGAGATAATAAAATTCAAAGAATCCTTTGCACATTTGATAGGGGCATCACTTTTTGCCTCTAAGAGTTATATTTCCACAAAGCTTATATAAAAAAACAAAAAACTAAAGGATAACTTAAGGTGATGGATTACAAGTTTATGATTAGACAATGGTGATAATCCAATTCGTTGGATAATAGAGGGTGAGTCTCTTCTTCTTTAAACTCTACTAAGCCAAGGGGATATTTCTTTAGTTAAATGAATGAAACTTAAATATACATAGTAATATTTGGCTACCCTTGAAAATTAAACCATGCCTTATTACATTGTGATACTCCAATACCTCTCACTTGGACTCAATGTTGGTTTACATCATAACCTTTTTTCAAGTAGATATGTAAAGTATGCATACAAATTAATATGTGTAGACTTATATCCCATGTGATTTTTGTAAAAAAAAATCCCGTCATAGTCGTAAGATTAAAAATCTATGTAAAGCATGATTCCTCCAACCTTAAAATCCCTTATGATGTGTTCTTGTGAATGTAGTGGACTTGAAAATTTGGTGGGAACAACATTCTAAATTTGATGTGAATGGATTGTTTTTTATACATTGGTGTGATGGGAGGATATAGTTTTGCATATTGGTGCCTTGATCTTGATAGGGTGATGAATTTGAGTTTTCAAACCAAGATAAAAATACATATAAAATCCAAAGGTCCTACAACACAATGGGAATGAGGACAAGGAGTTAGTTTTACATTCACATGCATAATTTGGGTGCTACACGTGCTAGAAACCACCATAATATTGCAACATCAAAGATAGAGCATACTTCAAAGATCCATGGAAAAACAAAAAGATACAAGTTATGAAAATCACAAAGGTTTTGCAATCTCTATACTAATTAACTAATCATGCATAACACACATGTTATCATAATTAATGGGGGGAATATAATACATTCCTAAAAATACATAATTTGATATACATTCAAAGTTTATCCTTCAATGGATTACAAAAATATATTTTCAAGTTGTTGGTTTCCCAACATTTATTTCATTGACTTCTAAAGATTTTCTAGATCTTTTACTCAAAGACATTGAAATATTGGCCAACAAATACAAGATAGGTTTTACAATGTTTTCCCCTAAATTTTAGGCTCTACAAGATGAAGGTGGGCCCCCCTTATGAAACTAAATGAAAGATAACCTACAAATTTATACTATTATGTCTAGAAAATACAAATATTCATACATATTGACAAGGATTTATGAACTATTTACATGACTAGACCATTCCTTGTAAACTTTGAAAATCATGGTACAAAGAAAACAAATAGTTAAGAATAAATTATATCTTATTTGAAATTTTAATTATCAGATCATTTTTAGGGTTAGAAGGATATGCAAAGACACATCAGTACCTACTAAGGGATTACAAAGTCACAATTCTATGTAGCATTTGTCCTAACACTAAGAATTTCTAATGGTAATTCTAGAATTATTGCCTTGCAATAGTTCTCAACCAACTAATGGCTTAAGTTTATATCATTCTACTTAATTATCCATCCATAATGAAAACATTATAATTATTCTCCATGAAAGATATTACACTATTCCATGAATAGATACTAACACATTAAATAATTCAATACTACAAATGAGTAAAGAAGGACACCACAACCCTTGATTGTATTTTTTAAACAATTTTTTTACACTAGAAAGTGGAGACAATTATATAAATTATCTTGTATTCATATAATTTCACTCAAAAATAACAATGTGATTACAACATATTTGCATAAACACTATAACTATGCTCCTCCTAAGATAAAATTCAAATGAATCTTTACATCCAACATTTTCCAACCTCTAAAAAACCCTTTATAAATGAAAATACATCCATATTTATAGCCTTTCTTGTAATTGATTTGATTAGTGAAATTGAATATTCCCTTAAATTTTAAGGACTTGGTGTTGGAAGTTTGGGTTGTCATTGAGAATATTGGGGGATGTATGGCAGATGATGTTACTATGGTTTTATCATTGATGTCAACATTGATACATAGTTGATGTTTGATAACCATGATTGAATATGGTATTATCAGTGATGTGAACTCATTACATAGTTGAATAAGTGTTGGTTTGGAGAAGATCAAATATGTTGGATAAATTTCCTAAGTCTGGAATGCAGTTTTTAGTGTTCAGAGAACTTGTTTTGTGGTATGGATTACTTCACCATGAAGAATCTAGTTATACAGTTCTAGGGTAATTTTGGTGTCTCTTAGATAAATCTAAATCCAAAGTTTCAAGCCTTGAAGTCATTTGCAGTATAAGTTAGCATTGACAGTGTATCGCTTTGGATATTGCAAAGTTATAATGACAGAATACCTAATTGGAATGCTTTGCATTCCACTACAGATGATTATTATGCTTTGCATTCCACTGCAGATGATTGTTATGCTATGCGATTTTGAGGATGTGTTTACAAGTGTCAAAAGTGTGTATGCTCCAAGTGGAAATTATCTTGGAAGTTAGTGTGTCGAGTTGTGAATGAACAATTGGTTCATTCTATTGTTTATTCACTAGCAGTGTCGGCCTAAAGGGTTTGAGGTTGTGTGGAATTAAAGGATATATGGATCAGACTTATGAGAGTAATTATAAGTCATGCTGACCTATTTTGATTATATATATGTTTTGGTTTGTGTGTGTTGGTGTTTTGAGCCGGCAAGTTACAAGGATGCACAGTACATCAATTAGGCTAACCTAATTAATGTTTTGATGGGATGTGATATATATACAAGTTTAATTCCTTCTGCAAAGGTAGGAATGAGATGTGTGATGTGAAATAGTTAAGTGTGTGAGAGAGATATGGTGCAAAGAGGTGCAAAGTGTAATTGTGGTGAAGTATGAAGTGTGTTAAGTCAATTTTCTAAGTTTCAATGGAACTATATCTTCAATATAAGTGAGATGCATTGTTAGCAGTTCATTTTGGCAGTGATCCATCCTCTTTTCTATCTTGGAAATGAGCCATTCCTTCTATTCTCTGGACAGTGAGTCTACTTGGAAGTGATCCATTTTGTAATATCTTATAACCGGTTATAATATATTGTGAGCTAATCCTCACCATGGTTTTTCCCTTTTTGGGTTTTCCATGTAAAATTTGGTGTTCTTGTGTTCGTTGATGTGATGCATGCTTTCTATGTTCCTTTCTATTATTAAAATTTTACTATGATGAATTGAAAAAATATTTAAAGTTGATGAAGTTAATGAGTTTCAATGAAGACTAATTCAGCCCCCCTCTCAGTATTCTGAGTGTTCAAAAAGTGGTATCAAAGCTTGGTTCTTTCAATTGGCTTGATCGTTGAGGTAGATATTGGAGGTTCAACACATGGATACAAGGAAGTATCCTATTCCTCTGGAAGAGATAATCCTTGAAGGGTTTATTGAAGAAGATTGTGAAGTTGACATGAAAGGTGAACTTAAGTCAACTCTTGAAGATTTGGACAAAGCAGAAGATCAGAAAAAAATTCTAAAAAAGGATCTTAGTGATGCAGATGAGTGTATTAAGAAGTTGAGAGAGAAACTCAAGAAAGCTATAGAAAGAGTCAAAGAAACAAAATGAGCAGCTCAAGAAATTAAATGAGACTATCACCAATCCGAAAGTGCAAGTTGAAGAAGGGGAAAGAGTTGAAGACTGATTGAATTCCAAACTAAAAGATAAATCTAAAGAATTTTCAAAGCTTGAACAAGATATTGTAACTTTGAGATCAAATATGGAGAAAGAAAGGATTCAAGAAAAAATTAAGAAGAGTTCCATAATGCTTGCTAAGATGATTGCAGAACATAAGGCTTCTAAGGACAAAGAAGGATTGGGCTTTGAGAAAGGAGATAGTTCAAAGGCTGATTAGACCCCAAACATTTTTGAAAAGAAGAATGACAAGAAGAAAAATGACAAATAGATCCAGAACCAAAAGAAATATTTCAAGAGACCACCTAAATACAACCAAATGCACAAAGTTACCCATCTTTTAATAGTTATTATTATTCCTACAATAATTTTGGACATAAATTTGTATATTGTAGAAGAAGAATGAATTATAATGTTCAATCATTTCCCGATCAGTGCTATACATGAAATAGATTTGGTCATAGAGCTAGTGAATGCAAAAATTAGATGATGAGTAGTTACAATAGTGGCATGAGGTTTCAATATTTCAATGGCTACTATTATGCATGTAATAGATTTGGGCATAAGGCTAATGAATGAAGATCTATAATGGCTAAAAGTGATCTTGTTCAAAAAGGCGTCACTTGTTACAAATGCAAAAAATCAAGACACATCTAGCAAAGTTTTGTAGAAGCAAGAATGTGAAACCCTCTATTTCACAAAAGAAGGATAATCCAGTAAAGAATGTGGATCTGGTTGATATGAAGAAGGAAATCAACAAGATATGGAAATAGAAAGAAGAGAATGAGGTGAAGAATGATTCTATGCCAACTCCTATTGCAAATGTTTCCTCCAAAAACTAGATGAAGAGCTTTAGCTCAAGGGGAATTTTAACAAAAAAATTGTAAGCCCCTGCCAAAGATACAATTTTGATTCCTTCATCATGTTGATACAAGGTATGGTTTGATGTGCTTGATCTATTGGAAAAATCGCAAGTGAAAAATATCTTAATGCAAAAATTTACGGAGAGATTAAGGTTCTTATGAAGATGTAGTTAGGGTTTTCCAACTTTTTGAACTAACTTTGAATCAATGCAATCAATGCTTTTTAGGTCATCCAAAAGGTGTTTACAAGTGGTTTCACATATGAAAATTTCATTTTTGATTGAATTCTTAAAAAATGAAGAGAAGAGCAAAGGTGAAGTGAAGTGTTTCCAAAGTGTTGCACGAAACCCTAAGCAACAAGGATTTAAAGTTATTTGCAGATTCTTTCTTATTCCTTGTTTCAGAAGTTGTTCAAACATGTTTATACCTCAAGTAGTTAAAGTTGTGGATTGTCTTCGACCTAAGTTTAAGAAGCACCTTGATAAATCCATGGTGATAGATTCAAAAGGCACATTTTCGCGTATTCCTTATGGTGTATTGCATACTGAGGATGTGATGATTTATATTCACACAAATTTGGGAGAATTTTGGGTAGACAAGTTAACCGATGATAACTTTGAATTGAAACTATAATATGAAAATTTGACAGAGAAGAAATTATATGTTTGGAACAATTTCCCTATTTTCTATTATGTGGATGAATGGGTCAGATATGTGTTGAGAAGAATTCATCCCAAGTAGCTATATCTAGAAGACAATGAATGTCCTACTACATTGAATCATTAGAAGCCATGGATGTAGCAATATTAGTCTCATCAAAAGCAACAGTAGATGGAGATGAGGTCTCAATGCATGTCATTTGACTAAAATTCCCATCCCTAAATGATATGTCCACAAAAGATTCCTATGTGTGAACATTTGATATATTTTTTAATGTTGGATTAGAAGAAATTGGAAAACCATTTCCACTGGTGATGCAAATTTGTTTTAATTGATGATGTTCATAAAGAAGTTTCAAATCATCAAGTTCCTTTAGAAATCATACATCTATTGTATGTATTTTCTTCCCACAATAATCACATTTAATTTTTCACAATTTAGGAGACATGATTACAACTAGAAAAACACAAGATTACTCCCCCAAATTACTCAATCAAGGATCCCCCAAGAATATATGATCTTCATACTTTATACTAATGTGATTATATGTGTCACTTGTCAAAAAAATGAAGTGGTATTGATCTTAATACATACAAATATTAAATTTGACCAGATAATTGAAGTACAACTTTTGATAAAATGAGGCTAATCTGATCACACCATTGAAAATTACACAAAAAATTATATTCTAAAAAACATGTATAAAAAATGTTACCATTTGGGCCCAAATAAAGCCTTAGAAGTTCCCAAAGTGAGAACTGCACAACAAAATCTATGAGAATCTATAAATTATGTAAAAAAATTGAGACCAAAATTAAATTTTATTTACACTATTGCAAAGCTCAAAAATTTTTACCTCAAATAAAAGAAAAATGCTCACAAAAAGGATCACAAATGACAAAGAATGAAGTCTTTGAAAATTAAGTGAAAAATTAAAACTACAATGTATAAGTGGGGTAGGTTGAGGAAGGTCATATGATAATGCCACATTGATGTTAACACACAAATTTCTAGAATATTCTTAGACTAGTCAAAACATTCTCTGTAGTGTGAAACCATTGTCAATTTTTTCAAAAATCACCCGCATAGAAGAAAACTAGTTGTTAAAGTCATAAAATCGCCTTTGAGGGTGTGGTAAATCACTTCACTAGGGATAAGGTGGTTTGGGGGTTTTATAAGCTATTTATTTATGGAATCTATTGGTATATTCCCTATCAACCAAGTGAACTCAACATTGTTGGGTTCCACAATGGGTGAGGTTATAGTTGCACCACATGGCATGTTGGAAGAATGAAGAAGGTGCCCTCCGGATTTGTTGTCATTGATGCCAACATTAGTTGGTTACTGACTATGTAATCAATGCATCCATACTGATCTAGTATCCTAATCCGAAAATCTTCGCAGTAAAAGGGAATTCAATGAGTCTTTGATATGATGATCAGGAATGCCAGTTACAGGTATAAATGAGTTTTCAACATGTTTTTGTGATCTAGTCGAACTATCCTAATGATAGAACTTTTGTGTTCTTTTGGTCAATTTTTTTAATCTTTTGCGTGCCCCTGTTTTAGACTAGGTCAACCTAAAGCTTGGTTAACACATTTTGTTTTGTGTGTCAAAAGGAATTTTGTATTAAGCCTACAAGAATTTTGTATTTTGAGTATACCCTCAATTAGGCCAACCTAATTGACAAATGAAGTTATGCCTATGTATATATTTATGATGGTCCAAGCGATTGAAAAAAGAAGAGATGATATGCAATTAATGCAGCAAGTGTAATAGTGTGAAGTTACTGATAGTGTTTGAGTATCGGAAACCAAAGCAGAGTTTTGATATTTTCAGAGCATGTAGCCATAACTGATTTCAACAGTTTGTAGGTGCACTACTTCATTTCATTTTGGTAGTGAGCCACATCTTTTGTATCTTGGAATCAAGCCACATTTATTATTCAGGTTGTGAGCCTTTTCAAGGATAGTTAGTCATGGCAGTGAGCCCTATAATATCTTATAACCGGTTATAATATATTGTGAGCTAATCCTCACCGTGGTTTTTCCCATTTTGGGTTTTCCACGTAAAAATCATGGTGTCAATGTGTTATGATCTCTTTTATGTTTTGGTTCACTATTGCATTTAGATGTGCATTGATAATTGGATGGTTAATAATTAATTTGGCCAGTAGAATACCGATTCACCCCCCCTCTAAGTATTCAGTATATTCAACAATTGGTATCAGAGCTTGGTTCCTTTGAAAAAGTCTTACAACTTGAGGAAGGTCCCATAAATTAAATACATGGCTAGAAAATATTATTTTGTTCCTCTGGAAGAAAAATCTATATATGAGGAGATAAATTTTTCCCTTGATTGAAAAATAGTGAGGATGAGAAGGAAACTCTGAAAGGAAATCTGAAGGAAGCAAATGATTGCATCAAGAAGCTAAGAGAGCAAATAAAAAAATTCAAGGATAGGCATCGAGATGTTAGTGATCAGTTGAAGAAGGCTAATGAGGTTATTACCAGACTAAAAGAAGAAATAGAAGAAAAGAATTGAATCGAGCAATGTCAGAAAGCAAAGATCTAGAATAAAATTAATGATTATACAAAGGTTGAGCAAGAAGTGGTAAACTTAAGAGATGATCTAGAAAAAGTGAAAGCACATGAAGAAAGGTTCAAAACAAGTTCTACAATGCTTGATGCGTTTATTACATCTCAGAAACCTACTAAAGACAAAAGTGATCTAGGACTTGAAGAAGGAAAAATCTCAAAGACTAAACCGATTCTCAACAAAGTGGACAATACAAGTTAACTTCAAAGGAATCCTTATCGAAGAAAGGACAGAAGGAGCAATATCGGAAGGATTCCCATCCAACAACCTAATGTTCAAAGGTACCCATCTTTTAATGGTTTTTGTTTCTCATGCAATAAATTTAGTCATAGAGAAACATAATGTAGAATGAGGATGAACCACAATAGAACAAGTCATAATATTGGATTGTTTGTTGGACAATGCTATGTTTGTAACAAGGTTGGACATAGACCTACTGAATGTAGAAGTCAGATGATGATGAACAGGTTTATTACTAGTAGAAGAATTCAATATTTCCAAGGCTATTGTTACACATGCAATATATTTGGACATAAGTCTAATCATTGCAAGTCAAGGATGAATCCAAACTCTTTTGATCAAGGATATGTTGTGTGCCACACTTGCAACAAACCATGACATATCTCAAAATTTTGTAGGAGAAAAATTGGAAAGAAACTGATTCTAGAACAAAAGAACATGCCTAAGAGCAAGGTAGACCCCGAAGAAGTAAGGAAAGAAATGGAAAAAAATTGGAGGAAAAAGGAAGAACCTAAGAACAAGGATGAGTCAATAATTTTTTTTCTGCATCTAGTGCATATATCTCTTCTAAGAATTGAGCCGAGTAATAGCTTTAGGGGAGTAGTCACAGAAAAATCTAACAAGCCCCCGATATATGAGGTTTCTTGCAATGACACAAGGATATGTGATGTGAATCTTTATTTTGATGGCTTTGAAGAAAATTCTGGCAGAAAACAAGCAAAACATAAGAATTGTGGAGCTCTCCTTGGTCTATAGTGTATCTTACAAAGCGGTTGACAACTTTAAAATCCAAAAAGTAATAAATGAAAAATTAGGGCAAAATCTGCAAATAATAAAGCAAGAGACTATGCTAAAGAAAAAGAACATTTGCACAATTTGGGAGAAGCAGTGCAAGTTGAAGTAAGAAAGAAAGCGATTCAGAGAATCGTACATTGAAACCCTAGTTCTTGACAAGCAAAAAGGTATTCTTTGTTGTTTGAATTCTATGTTTTTCAAATATTGAAGGAACTCTTTGCTAAGCTCATTCAAGTTTATTTGGGAAATATGGCCACTCCTATTGTTGTGGAAATTTCTAAGAGGCCCCAACCAAAGTTCAAAATATGTTCATGGAAAGTATATGAAAATGAGCCAATGGGTGCATTCTCGCACATTCTAAGTCATGTGCTACCGATCAAAGATCCAAGAACATACATTCGTGGAAACCTCAAAGAATTTGATCACCAAGAGTTGAAGGATTTATGGGACAATAAGTTGACTGATGAATTACTACTCAAGGAAGAATATGAAAACCTAGCTCAAATGAAGTTGAATGTTTGGAACTGGTTCCCAAAATTTTCCAGCGAGAGTGAGGCTAAATTTATTAGAATGGCCATCAGTAGGGTTCACAATAATCTTGTGCAGATAAATGAACCAGGGATTATCAATAAGGAGGTGATTCGAGTTGTTAATGGTCTCTATGACATTGGTGCCATTCCAATACTAAAAGCTATAAAAAAATGATGAGGTCATAAGATTAATTGGTGCCAAGTTTGATGGAAGAGCATTAACCACAAAATCTATCACAAACCTTGTTGTCAAGTATGTTTCCATTATGATTGGTCAAAAAGTCTACTTCATGAACAAAGTGAACTCTGTATCAGCCATGACAATTCACACAACTTATGAAATGGTGGTGAATGGAAAGAATTTTGATCTTTATGAGCTAATAAGGTTGCAACTTATGGAAAACCTGATTATGAAAAAGGGGAAGAGACATGTCTTTAAATTTGGCACTCTTGTTGTTTGTTTGTTATTCTATTTTCTAAAGGAGTTACTTGGAAGAAAGAACATAATATGGGATAACACTAGGCTGATTTCTCACCAGATTAGTGATTATCTATGTAGACTGGGAGATTTTAGGGCATAGAACAATTCCCTAACTATATTCTTTGTAGTTTTTCAAAATGAAATGAATTAAAGAGATAAGATTCCAAGGAGTTTGGTGAAAAAGTAAGAAAAGGAGATAACATTTCTTGTATCTACTAATGAATACATCATTGAGGTTGTTGAACCCATGATTCATTGGATTGAACCTCTGGGATATGAGATTGAAGAGAAAATGGTAGAAAGGTGCATTGAGATCCTATTGGCTAGTCCCAAACATCCCTCTCTACCTAGGCTTGGTACATATAAGGATAAATCTAATGAAATTCACCTGAAAGCTACAACACCTAAACGAAGATAGAAAATTGAAGCTTTCTTCCAAGACGTAGCATACACTAAGGAAGATATAGTACATTTGAAGGAGGATCTTGATAAAAGGAAATCCAAAATTGTTGAACAATCCTTCGGACCTAGAAAATCAGGAAGGTTATCTTCTGGTGCTACACCAACACCTATTTCCAGCTATGTTGCATCTAGTGTTGCTAATGTTGTGAAAGGGAAAAGGAAAGAATAAAGCATGCCTACATCTATTGATGTTACTACCCCTACCAGTCTCAGTATCAAGGCATCTAAGAAGGACACCCCTGTTGCTGCACCATCTACTGCTTCAAGAGGAAGAAGAAGAGTGAAAGAAAAAGATCACAGGAAAATAAAATTGAGTGATGTTGTTGAGGAATAAATTATACTTGGTCTAAAAGAAGAGCATCAGTTGAAAAGAAACAAAATAGGTAGTACCTATGGTGAAGAAGCCAGGACCATTATTGTGGTTTCTACAGATGAAGAGTCAAAGGAAGAGGAGGATACTTACCAAATTCATGTGCATGCAAAGAAGAATGAAGAAGGCTCATCTGACACTGTGGAGAACATGCTTGGTTCTCCTCTGGTAAGAAATCATCCACCTTTGGTTCTCGAAACAGTAGTGAATAATATGATTGATAATGATCTTATGTCAACTGTTGAGTTATTTGATGAAGTCGATGATGAAGGAAAATAAACTATCATAAATGATTTTGCTCAGTACATAGTTATCTGTAACATAAACATGGACACCATACAGTAAAACTTTATTGAAAATGTGTGGAAATAGCTAGTACTTAGATGGTAGGAAGCTTTAAATTTTTAAAACAAGATGAGAAGTGAAGTCATAAAATTTGTTAGTTCAACTCAATCAAAGATAGAAGCTACAAATCTGTTGAAAGAATATTCTACATTATTCAAAGTCAAGCAGAGATTCAACATGTTAATGACTAAGGAAAAAGACTATGTGGAAAAAGTAAGGCAAGAAAATCATGATGTGATTAGGCAATTAGCAAGGAGCCATGGGACAAGAACCAACTCTTCATCTCACACTACTCAAACTCAGGAACCTGCTATAGTTGCAAAAGTAATGGATAACCCTATCTTGGAAAATTTCGATGAGACACTTGGAGCTTTGGAGACCCCTACCCCTTAGATGGACACAAGAGAAACTACCAGTAAGAGGTCTGATGATCATCATAAGGATCAATTCGGTGAAAAGAGAGAAGAACATCAAGAATCCACTGGAAACAAAGAAGAGGAAAAAAAAGAAGTAAATGAAGGAATTAAAGACAAATAAAATGATAAAGACAAGGATTATGAGGATAGAAGGAAGGAAGAAAACATAAATCCATTTGGTGATGAAAAAGAAGAAGAAAAAGAAGAAGGAAAAGAAGAGGAAGAATAAAAGAAGAAAGAGGAAGATAAGGAAGTCATTCCAGCTGAAGGTGAAATTCCCAAAGGCCCTAAATCATCAAAGCAATCCGAAGAGTCATTAAGAAGTACTCTTAAAGGTCTTCTTTCAAGGAAATTTGTAATCCAACCCACGCTTCCACCTCAGTTAGTCAAGCTTCCATCTCACCCAGGTTATGTGGATTTGACTAAGATCACACCCAGTGACAAAATTAAGCTAAGTGACACTTTTCTTAGCTCTGTCACACAAGAGGCTACAAAATCATATCAAAGAGGCAATGAGTTTATAAATGAAGCTACCAAAACTCTCCAAGAAATAAACCCCGGTGTTACTCCAAACAACTCTTTAGCTCTGATTGAAAATTTGAGGCTTATTGTTGATTCTATTAAAGAGTACACATATAATCTTAAGATGTAGACCATAAGAGAAGTAGAGTTGAATTTTCTAGAGAAAATATTACTATTTCTACAAGATAAGTGTACTATTGCACATGAAAAAGTTGTGGAAACTTTGAAAGAGGTAAGAGAATGTGATGAAGAAGCTCAACTGCTATTTGTTTACTGCATGAAATGGCTAGAAGCCACTCAGAGTATCAAGGATCTCATGCACTCAATTGAGTCTCAAATTAGTCTCCAGAGATTATAAGATTGTTGATGATAGAAACTATGTTAGGTGGGTTTCTATTGCAAATATTCAAAATAAGTTTTTTATCTTGTAGAGGCAGAAGGAATAGGCTATGAGGTGGTATGCCCATCTTGGAAATCTGGTCATGTCCAAACATGTTACTATATCAAATTCTCTGATGGAGGCAAAAAAACTTGAGAAAATGAACTTCACCCCATCCACTTTGGAAGAAGGAGAAGAATGCCTGGAAAAAATATAATCTTTGCATAAAACACTTTCTAGGGAAAAAGGTGTCTAGGATGATGGAAAGCCTTCTTGGGAAGTGATTCTCAAAAGGTTACA
This sequence comes from Sequoiadendron giganteum, assembly GCA_007115665.2. Lineage (NCBI taxonomy): Eukaryota > Viridiplantae > Streptophyta > Pinopsida > Cupressales > Cupressaceae > Sequoiadendron > Sequoiadendron giganteum. The sequence goes on along the minus strand of CM021103.1, from coordinate 453,631,411 downwards.
AGGTGCCCCCAATTCTTGAATTTGAGATGTTTCCCTATCCTTTGTACTTGATCTCAAAGGGGGAGAGGAGATGAGGAGAAGAGGAGAAGAAGAGATAAAATAATATGTTATGTTTTTGTACATATGTTAGGGGGAGTTGAGTATAATTTATGTTTTGAAGCAAGTCTCATTTTTGGCACATTTTGCCATCAATGACAAAGGGGGAGATTGTTGGAAGAATGAAGAAGGTGCCCTTTGGATTTTTTGTCATTGATGTCAACATTGGTTGGTTACTAACTATGTAATTAGTGCATCCATATTGATTCGATATCCTGATCCGGAAATCTTTGCAGTAAAAGGGAATTCAATAAGTCTTTGATATGATGATCAAGAATGTCAATTACAAGTATAAATGAGTTTTCAACATGTTTTTGTGACCCGATTGAACTATCCCGATGAAAAAAGTTTTGTGTTCTTTTGGCCGACAAGGTTTATCTTTTGTGTGTTCCTCTTTAGGTCTGGGTCGACCTAACACTTGGTTAACACATTTTTTTTCTGTGTCAAAAGTAATTTTGTATTAAGCTGACAAGACTTTTGTATTTTTAGTATACCCTCAATTAGGCTGACCTAATTGATAAAGGAATGTATGCCTATGTATATATTTATGATGGTAAAAGTGATGAAAAAAAGAAGAGATGATATGCAAGTAATGTGGCAAGTGTAATAGTGCAAAGTTACTGATAGTGTTTGAATACTGGCAACCGGAGAAGAGTTTTGATATTTTCAAAGAATAACTAGAACTACTTTCAGCACTTTGTAGGTGCACTACTTAGTTCATTTTGGCAATGAGCCACATATTTTGTATCTTGGCATCAAGCCACATTTTGTATTCAGGTTGTGAGCCTTTTCAAGGACAGTGAGTCCTAGTAGTGAGCCCTGTAATATCTTGTAATCGGTTATAATATATTGTGAGCTAATCCTCACCATGGTTTTTCCCATTTTGGGTTTTCCACATAAAAATCCTAGTGTCAATGTGTTATGATCTCTTTTATGTTTTGGTTCACTATTGCATTTAGATGTGGATTGATAATTGGATGGTTAATAATTAATTTTTCCAACAAAATATTGATTCGCCCCCCTCTCAGTATTCGGTATATTCAACATGGCACTCTTGAGGTGGTCGTGTACCGTACAATTGATTATAGGTACCATACACAAGTAGGTTATAACCTACATACTTTTTTCTAATTTTTTAAAATCTAATTTTATTTTTTAAAATTAGATTTGTTAATTAAAATCATATTGTTGGAATTCACTTGCTTATACAAGTGTATTGTAGAATATTTTGCCTATGTAGAGAGTATTCCATGTGATTTGTATGTGAAGGAGGAAAAAATTCTATAATAACTAAGGGAAAAAGAATCCGATTTTGACAAGTTGATAGTTGATCATTAAGCTCTTGGGCCTTTTAGACATGATGGTAAGGTTAGATTTAACTCAAAATGCTCCAAAATTATAGTTGCTTTTTGGATCTAACAAATATCTTTCAACTTCAAAGTCTTGTAGATCTAGTTTCACATGTTCTATTGAAACAAATCAAAATTCTAAACCAACTTTATTGGACACCTTGAATTTAGTAACAAACTTAGATTTGCACCAACATGCTATAATATGAATATGCAGTACAAATTTATAAAGATAAACCCCCAAAATATATTATTTTTATCAAGTTTTTTATTCTCTAGATCATCATGTGACACAATAAACATATTTAGCTTTTGAAGATTCACCAAATTTGTAATATAAATCTCTCAATAAAGACTAATAAGAAGAAAGCACACAATATTTAATACCATGTAAGATTTGGTATAGAATACTCTAATACCATGTGTGATTTGACTAAAGATATAGCCACCAAAGATCTAGGAGCTTCAATGAAAATACAAGAGATCAAATATGGAGTAACTGCACCAAGATGGTGTACAAAAAGGGAGTTAAAAGTGGCAACTTTTTTTTCCTAAAATCAGCTAAACACTTGGAGGAGTAATCTGAGATTCATGCACTCAAAATTTGAAGATACCAAAAGAACAAGAATTGTAGTACTCTGAATCTAGTTTCTAAACTACTAAATTTTTTTAAAATAAGATAATATTAAGAGGTCAAATGATTCATGCAAACAAAAGTATTCCTATTTTTTAGAAAAACATAGCATAGTTTATGGTGTGCTCGCCTTAGTTTTTTTAGTTGTATTTAGTATTTTTAAAAACCCACTGGCAAAAATATAGCTAAGAGTGAGTACTAGAAGTTGTATATTTTTTGTGATTTTTTATTGAGTATTTTTTATTATTCTGTAAAGTGGATGCATCTTGAAAATCACATCACTAAGCGTCCATGTCACATAACTTGCACCCAAAAAATTGAAACATAACTTTCTTCCAATGTGTAAAGAATGAAGTGTAGAACAATATTATTATTTTTTTCAAATTTGGATAAGTACGTAAAAAGTTATTAAAAATGTCAATACATATGCCTCTGATAATTATGGAAACATTAGTGAAAGAAATTAAAAAATAAACATGTTGATTTAGTTCAAATCTAAAAAAATTGTATGCGTAGAAAGCTTAGAAGACATGTGAAATTGTGGTGGTAATTTCACTAAGATTCGGTTTATAATGTGTAAACTTGATGATGAGAAAGTTGAGAAACAAGAATGGAGGAAAAAATTACATCAAAACGAGGCAAATGAACCATCCAAGCCTAAGTACAATCCAAAACATGTACGTGTTTAGCACAAGCCAAAACACGTACGTGTTTTGTGCAACCAAAATACGTATGTGTTTTGTGCAGCCAAAATACTTACATGTTTTGTGCAGCCAAAACATGGTCATGTTTTGTGAAATCGAAAAAATGCTCATGTTTTGTGAAATTGAAAACACGCTCGTGTTTTGTGAAATTCAAAACATGCTCGTGTTTTGTGTAATCTAAAACATTTTTTGTTTTGGCCTGCACTAAAAGCATCATGTTCTTGAATCTAACTTTCCAGATCTCTCTCCCTCCACCTCTATCTATATCTCTCTCTATCAATATTCCTCTCTTTTTGCCTCCATCCCTCCCCCAAAATATCTATATGTCTCTCTCTCCCTCCAAATCTTTGTATCTCTCCCCACCTCTCCCCTCCCTACCTCCTCCCCTTTGTACCCTTTTTCTCAAATCTCTCTCTATCTCCCTCTCTCTCTCCCTATTTCCCTCCTTCCTTTTGTACTCATTTTCTCCCATGTATCTTTGTGTCTCTTTGTACCTAACTCTCCCTATCTACATCTCTTCCTAAATCTCTCTACCTCTCTATCTCTCTCAATACATCTCTATCTAGGTTATAATGCACTCATGTTTCTAGGAAGAAAATTTCTCCCCCATGTTCAAAAATTCATCTTCATAGGAGCGAGTTTGTTATAATGTGCTTATGTTCTTGCGAAGATAAAAATCCTCTTTGTATCTCTCTCCATCTTGCTTTCCCTCCCTCTCTTTTTCTCCCCTTCCCTCTCTCTCCCACTCCTCCATTTGTCTTTCTCTAATGTGCTCGCATTTATATGAAGAATTTAGAGTTGAGGGTTTAGGGTTGATGGTTGAGATTATATTGTTTAGGGTTGAGGGTATAGGTTTTAGTGTTAATTATTAATGTGAATATTTAGGGTTTAGTGGTATAGGATTCAAGGTGTATCTCTTAGTGTTTAGGGTTTAGGGTGTAGGGTTAATGGTCAATGATATAGGGTTGAGGTTCTACCTACCTCTTTAACAATCATCTCAAATCTCCCCCTAATCTCCTCACCATATCTAATGTTCTCTATCTTACTTCTCTCTCTCCTCTAGATCTACCTCTCTCTATCTAACCTCTCTTTCTCTCTACTATCTACCTCTCTCTCTCTCTCTCATCTTTCTATATATCTCCCCTTCCTACCTCTCCTCTTATCCCTCCTTATCTACCTCTCCCTCGACCCTTACGTAGATCTCTCTTCTTCTATCTATCTCACATCTCTCTCTTTCTTTGCCTCTCTTCTCTCTATTGCACCTCTCTCCCTTTAATATTGTTTTCTTTGGCATTGTTTTTGTCATGATGCTAGTTTTAAGTGATTGGTGGTATAATTTTGGCACATTTATCTTTTTACTTTGAGGATTCTTCTTGAAAAATATCCGGTTGCAAATCTTGTGTAATATTGTCTTATATGTATGGTGACAAGGGGCTTTGGTATTCCTTTAAGGGTTTTTGAAATGTTTGTATTTATTTATATAATTCCAAAGGCATCCATTAAAGTTTTTTTAATTAATGACCTACCTAGCAAGTCATGAGTGCTTGAGGAAAGGTTTGAAGGTAGATTATAATGTTGTTTTCATTGGCCCCTTCTAGGGTTACCAGTTCAGTAGGATAACATTGTATGATGTGCAAAGCAAGTTTTATCGGGCGTTTTGAAAAGTTGAGAACTTCATGTATAAAACAAAGAAGGGTTTTTATCTTATGGTATGCAATGGAATGTTTCAAGGCTTTAGTAGCAGCAATCATGTGGTGTTTATGAGAAGTTGTAGATTTGATGGTGCAGTTGAGATTTGTAAGTTTCTTTCAGTTGCATTCTAAAACCGATCGAGGTATGGCCGCATCGAGTTTTATCAGGTTAATGATTTCTATTTATATGGAATGTTTAAGCTTGACATTTGGTTAGACAATGAAATGAAAATATTGAGCTAGCAAGAGTCATTTTTTTCATATGCTTTTGATTATATTGTTCTAAAAAAGAGGTTTCTTTTGAAACCCTATATGCAGTTACTTGATAAAATGTGTTCTTGAATATGTTATACTAAAATTTGTGCTTTAAAGAACATTTCAAAAGAACAGTGAATAGTTTAATGTGTTTTTTGTGTTCTAGACTTAAAATGAAATGGATTTTATAGGACATGAAACGCATTAAGGTAGAAAGATGCTATGAGATTCAGTGAGACAGAGAAACCCTTTGTATATTACTCTTTATTTTGATGTAAGATTTTTTTCTAGTGAGGAAGTTGTGTTTGCTACTGAGGCATATTTTGTAGCTAGTGAGGCTTTTCCAATGAGGCATATTTTGTAGCTAGTGAGGCTTTGCCAGTGAGGCATATTTGTAGCCAGTGAGGATTTTCTAGTAAGGCATATTTTATAGCCACTGAGGCTTTTCCATTGAGGCAAAAAAGGTAGCTAGTGATGCTCTATAATCAGTAGGATTTTATTAAGCTAGTGAAGCAATTTTCTCGAGTGGTTTTTTATCCCTATGAGGGTTTTCCACTCATAATAATACTCTGTTATGGTTCTTTTGTGATCTATGTGGTTATCATGACTCGTGCAATTTAGTCTTGCAACTTCCTTTATGTACTTTGAAACATTTGAGTTTTTCATGTGTTTAATAATCTCATATTGACTATCACATTTGAATACATTCTTGAAATTGAACATTCCATGGTTACAAAGAAGTTGTATGTTTTGAAAAATGATTGAATTGAATTTGGCTATTAAAACACTAATTCACCACTCTCTCTCAATGTTTTTTGTGCTCCAACAAGTGGTATCAGACCCATACCCTTGCACAAATTTTAACCAACTTAGGGGTTTCTGGTAGTGGAGTACTCGTTATGGAAAAAAGTAAAAGAAATGGAGAAAAAAGAAATACCCAGAATAATGTTGAACAACAAACACCACTTAAACCTAGTACAAAAGATGATTTTGTGGTGAAGAGTGTAGACAAAGAAGGAGATCACTTAGTGAGTGATTTTGAACAAGAGTATGTTGAAGATGAATGTGATATTAATTTTGAAGGTGAACTTATTTATGCCCTTGATGAGATTCAGAAACTCAGAAAGGAGAATCAGGATCTAAAGTTGCAACTGACAGAGTCTAGAAGATTTGAAGAAGTTACCAGCATAAACTTGCAAACCAAAATGGAAGATTGTCAAAAGCTAGAGACGAAAGTGTTGTCTCTAAGAAAAGAACTAGAGGAAAATTCTCTGTTAAAAGAACACATTGTAAAATATGATGTGATTGTCAATCTAAAATTAGAGATTGAAGAAAACAAGAGGATAGTAGATATGGCAAGGTCTGATTTGGAAGTCAAAACAGTTGAATGCCAAAATCTTGAAGAGAAATAGTCTCTCTAAGGAAAGATCTTTGAGAATGTTAGAAAGCAGTAAGAAAAGAAACATAAATTTGATGAGAGCACCAAACAGTTGAATGAGATGTTAAGTAAGCATAAACATCACAAGGATGTTAGTGTTTTAGAATTTGTTGAAGAATAGAGTTTTGGAGTCAGAAAAACACCAAGAAAGAAGATAGATCTAAGCTATCACGATGTTGTTCGTAAGACAAAAGAAAAGAGGAATTCATAAGTTAAGACTACTGATAGTAGATAGTTCAAGGACATCAACAGAGGAAGAATAAGTAGATCCAATTGGTTCACATGATCTCCACCTAATTGGCAAGTTCAATCAGTGAGGTACAATTACTCATTTATTGGTTACTGTTATTCATGTAATGGTTATGGGCATAAATGCAAGTTATTGTAGAAGAAGGTCTAAAAGGAGTAATATGAATTCTCTGAGAATATGAATGTAATATGTTATAAATGTCATAACCATGGTCATGTTGTAAATTATTGTAGAGTTAGGTTTGTGAAATAGGAGAGAAGAAATGATTTCTTACATAAGAAAAATTCAAAGTCACAAGCATCTAATGACAAGAAGAAATCAAAGAAGAAAGTGTGGAGAAGAAAACAAAGTCAAGAAAAGAATGAGCCTAAACTTGTGCATACTACACAAGTGGCATCTATTAGTGCTTAAAGGGAAACATGAGGCTAGGGGGAGATGCTCATGTTTTTATCATTCAAACCCTATAAAGTCTTGTTGCAGGTATCTTCCAGCAATACTATGGTTGTTTCCCAGTACTATCTTTGTGATCTTGGTGTGCAAAATTTTTTGTTTTTGATTTGTAAATGCTTTAAGAGTTTGAAGTACTTTAGCTACAATCTATAGAAGATCATGAAGTGAAGTGAAAAATATTTTACTATCACAAAAGGTGTTGTAATAGTCATAGTGATATCCACTCCATAGTGTTGATGCAAATTTTTGATAGTAATCAGTAAATACGCATGAGTGTATGCTCAAGTTTTTTCTTCACCATGTTGGTACATGTTGATAAAGGTCTTGACAAGTGATATTGCAAATGACAGTGGTGTTTTCTTGAGATAATGATATTGATCTTGGCAGTGCCTTATAAGTCACAGTGTGATTATCGCACATTGATGTATAGGAAAGGGAAGTCAAAATGTATTGAAGGTGGTGCTATTATTAAAGGGATGGTTATAGTGTTGGAAAATACTTTGTAGATCTCTTCTTTGAGTGCTTGAGCTTGTATAACATATCTTGATGTTCTTGCATGGTTATTTTGGTTTGTTTGATGTTAACATTTTGCAAAGGCTATGATAATGAGTGGGCACACTTGTTGTCAAGATGCTTAAGATAGTATGCATAATAAAAGATGGTATGACAAAGATTTGAAACTTTTTATTCAGTGTTAGTACTCTTTCTAATACACAAGGGTGACAGTAGTGTTCATGATTCCTAATTTTGTGTGACAAGTTGCTTAATGACACCTTACTGGTTGTGTGAAAACATACATTCTTGAAACAATGTGACAACATGTACACAGTGGTGTAGTGATGAATTAATTGATAGTGGTCTTATACTCTATTAATGCCTTATACTGCCTTGACAGTGATATGTGATTGTGGTGTTAGTATCTAAGCTCTATTAGTATTGATCTTGATTGCTTTCATTTATACCAAGTGCTTGGTATGGCTTGCTCTAGTGCAATTCTAGACATAATCATGTATATTGCAGATGACATAGTATGAAAACTATGTTAGTGTAGCCCTAGTATAGTACCAACCCTGGTTTCCAAATATTGTCTTTGTCATCCAGTCAGTGCTTCAGTGCTAGAAGAAGTTCATCTTCCTTATTGTTGCTTCATATACCTCAATGTTTGCTAGTTGTGTGGGTGCCACAATACAGTGCTTTCACATTGTTGATTCAGTGAAGTTGACAGTCCCTTTTGATGGTATGTATTGTGTGGTATTACTCAGTTGGAAAGGTTTTATAGAGAGAACAAAAGTTGAAAGATCATCTTGAAAAGGTGATTTTTTTAAGAAAAAATACTTGTTATGGTACAAAAGAGTGTAAGAACTCATAATGATCTTGGAATTTCTTTATAAAACTTCATAAATTGGAAGTGACTAGTGTTCATGCATAGGATAGTGCTCTATATAATATGCTTATTGCATGTCTAATGCTGAAGATCTTGGCTTTACTAGATTGTGATGGTGCCTAGGTAGTTGGCATTGAGTTGCAGCATCTAGAGCAGTGTAGAATTTTATTTTGGTATAGGAGATTGCTTTCTCAACATAACTTCCCCTAAAATTCACACTTTTGATATTCAAGGGGTTGCTTAGACAAGTATGAGGAAACGTGTTAGTTATGTCAAGAAGGTAAAAACCTATAGGATAACTTATGATAGTCAGGATAAAAGTTATGAGACTATAGCTAAATGGAGAGTATCATTCTTAGCATGCACATAAGGGTCCCTACACAACAAAAATATAATTATGCATGGAAGAAGGGTAAGGATTAATTTCACTCAAATTGTGTATGCTTTAGATTCAAATGTGTTTTATCAAGTGTTCAACAAATCAGATTTAGTTGTTACACATGACATGATGCTTTTCTGGGAGACTATCCGATGGTAGATGATTCTTGGCTTGAAATTATTTTGGTAGATGATATTATTGGTTCAGTTGTGACAGATTCAGGGCTTGTTTATTTATGAGATTGTCTAAATTTGCAATTGTTGAATTTCAATTATTGTGACTATATTTATGATGTTGGTCTAGGACATTGGCAGGTTTTACAAACTTAACCTTCCTCGGTTTTAAAAGAAGTAATGCAATAAATCCAGTTGGCTTGCATGCCTTAGCAGGCCTTGTGAAAATAAAAACCCTAGATTTGAAGAGGTGTACATAGATTCATGGTGGATTGGTGCATCTAAAAGGGCTTACCATTAAAGAGTCGTTGAATATTAGATGGTGCACTTGTATAAAGAATTCATTTATCAAACATCTTGCTAATCTCACAAACTTAAAGGAGCTACAAATTTCTCAGAGCAAGGTAACTAACATGGGTATTGCTTCACTAAAAGCTCTGAAAATGATTTCTATACTTAATATGAAGGGTTGTACTGTAATTGTTGCATGCATGGTGACAATTTCTGGTCTTGTTTCTTTGTTATATTTGAACATGAATTTGTGATGCATGATTGATGCTAGATGTTAAAATATTGGAGGGCTTGTGAATTTAACGATTCTAATCTTTGGAAAATTATTGATGTTGGTCAAGTTCATTTTAAGCAGGTTGAAAAATTTAGAGAATTAAATTTGGATTCGAGTAAAATTAGAGATGCGAGATTGGAATGTTGATAGAGATCTTAGTAGCTTTAACAAGGGTGAGTCTTACTTCATCTTCTTTATATCAGTGATGATTCAACATAATGGTGGAAATGCTCATATATCACATGCTGACATATTTTAATAGTGTTATACATGGATTATTTTGATGTAGAGGAAGGATGAACAACTTAGCAAAAAACCCAAGGGGCAGGGCATGTAGAACTCAACTCCATTTTTTTTACTCCTAGGTGTAGCTTCATGGTTTCAAATAAAGGATTCAAAGGAATACTTGAATTCAACAACCTTGAGATAATGCTCATGCATGGAGGCCCTTTCATGGGATTTACAACCTTGAACACAACTCAATGAGATGACAAACAAACAACCTTGAAAGGAACCACAACTTTTGCATCACTCAAACTAGAAAAGGTGGTTTCAATATAACAAAGGCAACCATTAAAGAGAATCCAATCCTCAATAAAGACTTGGGAGAACTTTCATCAACATTCTAAACATGATTCCAATTATATTTCCAATGCATAGATTCAGCCTAGACCTAAACTTATTTGATCACTAACAATTCCTTATGGTTGTCTTAACACAATCTTCTTAGGATAGTCAAAATGTAGTTTGTATGAATCTTCAAACATTCCAAAGAACCTTGTACTGGGTTTTATAGACTCTAGAAACACCTCCCAACATCTATCACAACCAAAATTCGTGAAACAATACAAGGGTTTTAACTAGCAAACACAAAATAAAGGTTTTAACACTGTTCTTATGCTTTCTTGGAGCAAACTAGTGAAGTTATCTCCCAAACACGTGCAACCCAGAACCCACAAACTTGCAAGGTCATTCATCATGCTAAAACATAATTTTTCTCAATATTTCATCACCTTAGCATGGAAGAAACTTGATTTATCACATTTTTGGTGCTCACAGTCTGCCCTAGATAGGGTTTCTACCCGCCTAGAATGAAATTGCTATAAATTTTGATCTACTTGATGAAAAATGATGAAAATAGAAGTAAAATTTACTATATTCATATGCACACAAGATACAATATATTAAAAAATCATTGGTGGTCTGTACAGACCGTACCAAACAACATAAATGACTGAAAACAATAGAAAATACTAGAAAATCAACTTCTTTCCTCCACTAAATTACAAAATCAGTTGCTCAACACAATTTTCGACTAGGAGGGAGTCTTTTTGTTACATTACAACTGATTCCAATCATTAGGAACCATTTTATTGAATGCATGTAATAGTTACTTGATTTTTTGGCACTTTCTAAAAGTTGCATGACATCTTTTTGTGCACATTTGGAAACTTTTTGCAAATTTACATCAACGACCCTCTAAGCACTCCAAGGTGAATTACATGATAAAAAATGGTCATACATGACCTTAGGAAAATATTAAACACACCACACAACCTAAAACCAAAATTTCATAAAATATGCAAAAGAAGGTCTTGGTGACCCTGCACCATACACCCAAGGGAAAGAAACTCAAGTCCCACTTGAGTGTAGTTCTATAACTATATATCCATGTTTGATAATATCATACTCAGATATCCAAGTAGCATATTCCATATGAAGGCCCCTCCATTTGACCAATTATTACAAATAGGTGGTGTTTTTTGTCTTCTTGATCTCCTTTGTATCAAATATGCACCCCAACTCTAAAGTTTGGCTGGGAGGAAGTTTTTGGATCCATTCTTCATCTTCAAACTCTTGAGAACCTACTTCATTACCTAAAACAACATCCCATTTGAAAGGGTATAGGTTAGATACATTAAAAATAGGTGAGATTCCAATTCCACTTGGTAGTTTAATCTCATAAGCATTGGGACCAAACTTGTGAACAACTCTACAAGGACAAATTTTCTTCATTTGTAGCTTGGAATACTATCCCTTAGGAAATATCTTCTTCCTTAGATGAGCTAGAACTAAATCTCGAACTTTGAAAGTGAGTTCTCTCCTCTTTATGTTAGCTTTTTGTTTATATTTCTCCACACTTCTTTGCAAATGATCCTTGACTTATTGGTGAATCTCCTTCATAGCCACAAGAAATTGCTCACCCTTAGCACTCATCCTCTCCATTCCACTGATAACCCTTAACTCAAAGACTCCTCTAGGCTGCAACCCATAAACAACTTCAAAAGGACTCTTACCCACACTCTTATTCACTGAATCATTATAGGAAATTTCTACTTGAGGCAAGATATGATCCCATTGAGGAGAATTCTCTTTTGTAAGGAATCTTAAGAGGCTACCAAGGATCCTATTTACCACTTCAGTCTGCCCATCAATTTGAGGGTGATAGGAAAAGTTGGAACTAAGATTAGTGCCAAGTTTCTTCCATAAAGTTCTCAAAAAATGCCCAACAAACTTACTTCTCTATCTAAAACAATGCTTAAAGGTAAACCATGAATTTTTACCACTTCCTTGAAGAAAAAACCTGCAACGTAGGATGCATCATTGGTGCTCTTGCATGGGATGAAGTGTGCCATCTTGGAAAACCTATCCATTACAACATAGATAGAATCAAAACCTCTAGGTGTTTTTGGTAAACCCATTGCAAAATCCATGCTTATTGACTCCTAAGGCCTATTTAGAATGGGAAGAAGCTGATACAAGCCTGCATTAGTACAGATTCCCTTTTCCTTTTGACAAATCACACATTTTTCAACAAACTTCCTTACATCACTTTGCATTTTAGGCCAAAAATAGTGCCTTCTCAGCTGCTCCAAGGTCTTATCAAGTCCAAAATGACCTACAAGGCTGCCACTATGCTTTTATTTTATCAAATTATCCCTCATAGAACATTTAGGGACACAAATTTGAGCCCCTTTAAATTACACACCCTCTTGAATCAGAAAATCAGAACTTGTGTTATGTAGAACACCATTAGATTGGCATCAAGATGCATAAATCTCCTTGAAATCAACATCATCTACATACATACCTTTTAGTGCTTCAAAAACTACACTTTGCAATTGGATTTTTTTCACCATGAGTGTCCTCCTACTCAATGCATCAACTACTTTGTTTGATTGCCCCTTCTTATGTTTGATGGTGAAGGTGTAACCTTGCAAATACTCTACCCATTTGACATGCCTATGATTGAGTTTGTCTTGACTGTTCAAAAATTGGAGAGTATGATTATTAGTAAAGACTATGAACTCCTTTGGAAATAGGTAGTGTCTCCACTTTTTCAAGGACTGAACTAGGCATGTGCAAGATCATGATGGGCCAAAAAGTGGTGATAGGAAAAACGAAGTGTTTTGCACTCTCCAAAAAATGCGAAAATCCTGAGTTGACTTTTTTTTTTGGGTTGGGTGTCAGTACATTTCTCCATAGAAATGCCCAATCCAAAGTTTTACAAATTTGATATCCGATTTAAATCGGATATCTGATTTGTAAAAGTAAAAAAAATCAGATATTCAATTTGGGTTGGGTAATATAAAATCAAAAAAGGTCATTTGAAAGTCATTTTAAACCTTTAGCGATTGCAATAGTGACATGAGTGCAAATCCAATATTAGATTTAAGCTAATATCCAATTTTGAAGGTAAGTCTTTAGTTTTTTTGTTTTAATCAATTTTTGTTTTAGTTTTGTATAATTTAAACTAGTTTTTTACAAATTTTTATTAATAACTAGGGTTTTTTACAATAATTTCATTTATATTATGTAATTTCCATTAGATTAATTAGTTTTGAACTTCAATCATGTATTATGGTTGATAATCAAAACCCACAAATGTCAAACCTTCCACCACCTCTGCACCCATCAATTGAAGAGTTAATTGGTGAAAAATTAGAGCAATTGAGGGGAATTTGTAATGTTTATAAGACAATCCCTTGATTAAGGAAGATGAAAAACACAGTGAAAGAAATAATTAAAAATATAGAAACCCTCTCCACCCAACATAATGCCTTTCTTTTGTGGTGAGAAAGCATGAGGGAATATTACTCATGTGGATTGTCTTATGAAGAGGTAAGAGATCTCGAAATAACAAAAGCCCAAATAGCCTCTTTATTTGTTAACCCCTGCACTGGTCTGCCAGTTAATGTTAATAAACCAAATCTTTCTATAAAATGGTGCATGAATAATTACATTGCAAATAACTTTTGGGATCGTTGGTGAATGGTTTTTGATAAACCACCCAACAACAATAGTGATGTACCATTTTACTTTATTAAAAAATTATACGCTGAGTTTGTGTTAGGGCATAATGTTAATTACTTTGACTTTAAACCCTTCCAGGGTGTAGGTGGAGGTATGCCCCAAGATAGACTAGGGGCAGTTAGAGTAGTCTAGGGCCCATATGTTCTCCCTCCTCCCCTTCCTCAACCACCTCCAGTACATCATCCAGACATTATCGAGGATGCAACCACACAGACTATTCAGGCTATTCACTCTTTGAGTGATCTTTTTGTTTCCCATACTACTACCATAGCTCAGGCACATGTTGGTGATGTTGATGATGGATTGAGTGTTGTTGCATCATCCTCCTCAGTTCCACATATCTGTGTGCCACATACTTGCACTATGTGCCACTAGATATGCTTCAGTCCTCTTTTACAACCCGTTGAGCATACCTTGGGCACATTTGATTATGACCTCCATGATGTCGAAGTTATAGGAGATCAAGCATAGGAGATTGGAGCACACCCTGTAGAGTCCTCTCTTGCTAGAGAGAGGGACATTGGAATAGTTACACAGGTAAGATTTAAGTTGTAAATTCATAACTTGTATTTGTTTTTAAATGAATATTAATAAGAGATAGTATCAAGTACTAATACTTATTTACATGGTCTATTTAATAGTTGATGTCCGAGGAGGAGGTTACACAGGTTACTGATAGCAACCCCAGGGCCATTTCATTTGGCCTCAACATGCACGTGGTATATATTTTCTCACTCACTCATTTAAATTTTTTTATTATATACTTGCTTGTCATTTGAATTGTCATTAATGAAATTATATATTAACTTATATGTTTATCTTATTTTCCTCTTGTAGGAAACACCTAGAGCGAGCAAGGTGCAACACTATCCAGACTTTGGAGGTGCAATGGTAGATAAAGGAAAGGTAATTGAACTCAAATTCGATTGAATTAAGTTTTTTAAGATCTTATAGTGATTATACATACATTGGCATAGATTTGTAGTTTCATATACTTGTCATTTTTATGTACAGACGGTTATGAGCTAGACATCCTTTTTGAAAAGTGTCACAACTCTTTAAGGGGTAAGTGTTGGAACACTTGAAGGAGTAGGTGTTGAAACATCTCAAGGAGGAGGTGTTGAAACACCTCAAGGAGATAAAGAAAAAGAGATGCCTAAAGAGGTATGTGTTCATTTTATTTTGTGTTTGGTAAATATGTTCCTATTATCGACAATTGTATGCTAACTTGTATCAATATTATGTTTTTGTTCACATATATAGATTGACATTGCAAAAGTTGATATGATTGGTTCTTTGAGAGGGGAATATTCTAGGACTCCTGACGGTTTAAAGAGACGTATATATGAGGTAATCAAGATTTCAATTTTAGAGTTCAATTATAATTCAATGTATATTGATTTTGATGTTAATTATTCAATTTTAAATTATATAATATAACTAATATCAATTGTGGTTTGAATTTTTCTTGTGTAGTTTCCTTCAGAGCCAAAGAGTACTTCAAAGAGGCTCCATTTTGATGATCCACCAGTAGTTTAGGATGAGATAGACATTTTTGTATGTATAATTTGAATAGATATCGAGATGCTCCATTTTGATGATCCACCAGTAGTTTAGGATGAGATAGACATTTTGGCATGTATATTTTGAATAGATATTGAGATGGCATATGCCACATTTTGTAAAACTTTTATTGAGTTGGCGTTGATGCCATTTTGTATATGGACATACACTTGATTATTGGATAATTTGATATATAGAAGTTGAGAATCAAAATAATTTATTCCTCATGTGCATGTTTAAACTGTTCAAAAGTTTAATCTTGAGCAATGGTTAAATATCAATGTACAATAAAATAAAAAATAATGGTTATATTATATAGTTCACAATAAAAAATAATGAATAATGGTTAAATTATATCATATATTTCTTAGTTATATTATATAGTTTAAACAAATTTGAAGACAAGAACAATCGAAAAGTTTAACATTTTAACTTTAAATTATAAATACACAAATTTAATTGTCTCATACTACATATTTCATATTGGATTATCATTACATATTGAAATTCAAAAAATATCAAAGTTTTATGTTGATAAACATGCCAAAGTGATGTAGAGAAGGGTGGAAAACTCTCAACAAACCCAATTTTATTAGGTTCAATCAACAATTCATCCCTTACAATTCCATTTCATCAACTTTTCACAATTTCATGCTAGGTTCCTTGTAGCACTCCAAAAGTGGTTCTTCAGGGATATATTTTAGAGAATGTTGTCTCTCCACAATAGCATGACCTTTTTAGATACCCATTATTGTCTTCAAGTAAACATATCTTGAAGGGGAAATAGGTTGTTTCATATTAAATCCCTCAACCAAATGCTTCTATGCTATTCCAATAGGCCAATTAGCCCACATTTACAAAGTAAATACCCTTTAATCTTCCTTCTAGACACAAAACACCATTGGATAGTCACGAATAGGGTACATAAGCACTAAATCAACAATCATCTTCCAAAGAAATTGGTGCAGGGGCACCTAAGTCCAAGATATGAATTTTGGAGTTTTGTGTCAAGTTTTTGAATTTTGAGTCTTTTTTATGTAATAAGGCCATAATTGAGGCCATTCATGATGTTTTAGGGTCCTTAGGGAGTCATTGGTTTCATTTTGTGCATTACAATGAGGAAGTTGCAAAATATTACAAATTATGAAAAGTTGTCATTAAGAATGCCAAAAGGTTGTAAAGAGAAAGCCCAATGGTCATTTTGTTGGCAACACAAGGGCAAACAACTGAGAGGGGGGTTGAATCAGTTGTCACATAATTTGAAGCTTATTAAACTTATTAACCTTTATTCTCATATCTGATTAATAATAATGAAAGCATGAATCAACAACACATCAGAAACACACATAACACCAATATTTTTGCGTGGAAACCCTATTAGGGGAAAAACCACGGTGGAGGTTAATCCACAAGTTATACCTTGTTAAAAGTATAAGAAGAATATATGAGGAATGCACATGCATTCAGGCACACTTAATGGAGCTCACTGCTCAAAGGAAGACTCGATGTCTTACAAAGAATATTAAGATTAAATCCATCTGAAGAATTTGAACTGAGAAAGTAGCATCTGCTAATGCTTAAGTATAGTTCTGATTAAGCACTTGAACACTTCTTCACTTTCTTTCACTCTTCTCCACACTCTGCTCTACCTTCGAATGATCAGAACCTTTTTCACACACAACACTCACACACTTCACATTTCACATACATACCAAATGAAGAAACAATCACTTATATATATCCACAATAAGAAATTAAATTGCTTCATGTCTACTTCAACAAAATAATAGAACGAATGAAAACTATCGGCCCAAAACAATAAAGATTATCAATGTGCATCAACCAAGGTCAGCCACAACATAGTAGAGACCCAAAACAATGTTCACGGACACAAAACACCTTCAAATATTCTTCCTCGAAGATCCACAACACGCTTCAAACACCTTGTCAGCCATGAACATGAAAAACATGATCATGCAAGAGAAAATATCGGATCGCGAGCACAATGATCAATGCAAATGTGCAACATAGATAGAACATGATCTAGAAATTTCCATGAACACCATAGTAACATACACAACAACTCTAATTATCAGTTACACATTATCTTCTTCCATGAACACCATCTTCAGTAATAGAATAGCTGTCAAAACAAGAAACTTATAACTTTCTCAAATCTTCATGTGCACCTCTGAAACTTTCAGAGTAGAAACTAGATAGGCTTGAAAACAAACCCTTTAATCCACAACATCTCACTATCAATATACTGAAATTTCTACCATACTGATATTCACAACTTCATAGACAACCTGTAACATATTTTATTACAATTTTCTCAATATCCTCGACATATATAGTCTTAAAGACATTAATGCTAATAGTGTTGACATCAATGACAACCACATATCAGCAACATGGCCACAACATCCAACACATTTGGGTTTGCAAATTAGTTGTAACTATTGAATTTGGTGGGAAAACCTTTAAATAGGCTTGTGAACTCGAAGGGATGGCTGGAGAAGTTGTTCATTGAGAACAAGCAATAAAATTTCATTGTTTCCTTGTAATTTCTCGAGTTTTTTCCAAAATTTCTAAATTTTCTTTCTATTACACAATTTCTTACATGGTAATATTGCACTCCAATGGATTGAATTTAGTGGGCAGTAGGGTTAATCTCACCACAAACTTAGTTTGAAGCATTTTCATTTGTTTTTGTGCATTTCAGAGGCAATTTACTAAGGGTCAGTCTATATACCCTGTTTAAGGGTTTTGAGTGCATCTAAAATGACATATTAAGCCTTCCACCCACTTTTTGAATCTATAACTTGGTGGAAAAGCTTAGTTAGGGCTAATAAACATGTTTTCATCATTTCATGTGTAGGGGAGGTCAGGATCATGATTTTGATGGTGCCCTAGATGGCATTTTGGGTGTTTTTGCATGAAAAGGAGAGGTTAGAGGGGGTAAATGTGAGAAATATTTTATGGTAGTCACTGTTTATGTCCTTTTAAGTTTTTTCAAGGTTTTTTGAAGGTTTTGGATGCAGTGGGATGGTCTGGTGAATTCTACAAGTAGGTTTTTCAATAAACCCTTGCCTAAATTGAGCAATTTGAGGGTTTTATGGAATAGGGTCTTAGAGGGTGAGTTCATAAAGATAAGTTGGAAAAATTGTGGTTTTATAACCTGGTTAGTGTTGCCCCATTGATTTTTGGGGTTTTTGAAGTGATTCAAGGGTGGTTGCTTTGTAAATTAGGCCTATTTGGTTAGGTTGAGTAGCGTAGTTTGAATGATTTGTGGAAGTTGTTCCAAAGGATTCATATGTGGGGTTGATGTATGTTGAAGAAGGATTTAATGGGTGCCTAGAATGATGGTCACTTGTAGAGGTTGTTAAGGAAAATAGAGAGTTAAGTTGGTAAAATTGGGTCTACAGACCTACAAGGGTGTCTAGGTGAGAAAGGGAAAATAAGCCAAGATTGAGTTTGTAAGTAGAAAGGTGATTTTGAACCTTTTGAGTTGATAAAGTGAGGGGTTTTTCAACCTAGGTTTCTATCAGAAACACTCACCAACACTCCAAAACAAAAAACCCTCACTTTTGACAAGTTTCAAGGGGGGTTTATTGAAAACCTCACCTCTAGACCTTTCCTCACTGTTTCAATGCCTCCAACACCTTCAAATATTTCTACCCTTACTTAATTAACTCTTACAAAGTGTTTCCCTGATGTAAGAAAGGGGGCTCGCAACTACACCAAGAGATTAGGACCTTTCACATGGACTTTAAGAGGCATCTAACAAGATTAATATGCTCTTACAAATTCAACTTATCCCCAAAACACACCCTAAAGGCTTGTAGCCTCAAAACACAACTTTTGAAGATTTATTTTGGATAAGATCATACAGAGACCTATAAAACATCATTTGAAAGACATTTCAACTCCTGACACAAGACACTAAAATATCCAATAAGGTTTCTTTGAAACAAATTTGTAAACCTTTAGTATGTCCTTGTTTTAGGCTACTCAATTAGCCCTCTTTTACAAAGGAGGTCCCTCCTAAACTCCTTTCTTTCACCAAAAATCAATGTAAAGTCACTAATTGTGTGACAAAACACCAAATTACAACATGTATTCTCACATTCAAGACTTTTAGGGTGTTGATCCAACAAACCCTCACCTTTCATACAAAACACCAAGGGTTTATTGAAACTCACATCACTCGGGCTTAAAGAACTCAACCAATGCCACCAATAGACTCTAAATGGTCTGGAAAAACTCACAAAACCATCACAAGACCAAAACTATCAACACTTCATCAAAACCCTATCTCAATACCTCATTTTCACATGAAAAATGCACTATTTGACCCTAGGGCATCATCCCAATTTGAACCACTCAACTCCACTACCTACCAAAGCATGAACACACATAAATTAAAGTGTATTGGACCCATTCCATGAGTTACATTGGGTACAGTGAGTGGAATGGGTCAAATCATCATTTTAGAAGGCAATCAAACCTAAATATATAGATTCTACCTAGGAGTAAGTGACAACAATCTCACTTGACACCATATTTTTAGTAGAGCCTGAATCAATAACAATTTTGTATGCCTTATCCTTGCACTTACATGTTGTTTTGAAGAGATTATTTCTCTGCAATGGTTCCATCTCCTTTGTTGCCTTCAGTATGGTCTTCCTTATCATCAACATTTAACCAGTCTCAGGAGCAACATGTAAACTTGCAGAATTGGTACTCTCACACTCTTCATCTTGTACTAATTGAGCCATCCTTTCAGTACTCTCGTGCTGCCCCTGTGGAAAAAGCATGAATTTAGGCCTAAGAGGCATAGCTTGAAGTAGCAGATTAAAGAAATAATTTTGAAGAAGGTTAGAACCTGATTGTTTTAGTGTTATCAAGTGGATTTTGATGTGATAAAAGGTTTGCAAATTCATGATAGGTCATTTGGATGTTTGGGAATGAAGCCCTAGTTGAACAAAGAGTGAAAATGGGTGAAATTAAGAGGTTTTAAGAAGGAAACGTGTGAGAACTTTAGGGGCAGAATAATTTGAAGGTGAATTAAGTTTGTGCAGGGTGAAATAAGAGTGTTTGAAAATATTTTGAGGTTGAATGAGGTTTGGAGATGGGTTTTTCAATAACACCTTGCTTATTTGGTGAAAAATGAGGGTTTCATGAAAGAGGTTCTTAGCAAGCGATTTTTGACTAAGTGGTTGAATAATTGGTGGTTTTGGAGGCAGTTTGAGGACTGTCTAATGGTATTCTGAGTGGGCAACAATATTGAAGGATGGTTACTTTATTAAAGTGAGCATCAAGATTGAAGGATAGTTACTTTGTTAAAGTGGGTAGCAAGATTGAAGGAGAGTTCCTTTGTTCCAAATTTCTTCAAGTGAATTTGAGTTTGGATAGTTGTGGACCTCCCTATCATTGCATCACAAAGGACCTTATTCATGACCAAAAACATTAAGACGCCCTAAGCACTAATTGGTGCAGGGGCACCAACAACCTTTTATGCAAATGTTGACAATTGAGGTATTTTGGTTGTTTAGGGGTATTTGAGTCTTTTTGTTCAAACAATAAGGTCATTTAGACCATTTTATGATGTAATGAGTCCTTTTATAGGTCTTTAGGTGGTTGGAAGATCTAAGTTGCAAAATATTGCAAAAATTGCAAAATTGTGTAAAAGTTCTCAAAATTGCATCTTATTGTCAAATGGTGGAAGTTCAAGAGTCATCTTGTTGTAGTTCGTGGGGGAAAAAATTGAAAGTTTTTTAGTCATGTTTTGAATGCCTTTAAAAGGCCTTGTGAACATTTGAAGAGAGATTAGCTCTTGAGATTAGCATGATGCCCTTGTTGGGAAATTTGTGCATTTTGGGTGAAATTGAGTGGTTTGAGAATGGAAATGGATTAAATCCTTGGGGGTAGTAGGTTTTGATGTAATTTTGAGCATGTGCAGATCTAATAAGGTTTTTTTGAGGTATTGGTTGAGTGAGTAAAGTGTGGGAAGGCATACTCTCAATAAATCCTCTTCGAAAAGGGTGTAAATGAGGGTTTTGGAGTTAGGTGTTTATGAAAGAATTTATCTAGAAAAGAATGTTGGTTTTGGGGGTTTTTTAACCTACTAAGAGACTATCCATAGGTTTGTGGAGGTGGAAGGAAGTTTTGAGTATAATTGCTTTGTAAATTTGACCTATTTGAGGTCTAGGACAACGTAGAAGTTGGGTTTTTGGTTGATTTATTGTTTCTTGGGTGTAATAAGGTCATCCATGATCATTTGGAGTCATTTTGAGTCATTTTGAAGTTATTTGGGGTCATTTTTCAAAAAATGTACAAAGTTGTCAAGTTGCTAAAATGTTGTCAAGCAACTTTTGCAAGAAAGTGCAAAAATGAAGTTTTATTAACAAATTGATTAAAAATTGGTTGTAAATGGTTGAGACACGTATGGATGGGTATTTTTACGCTAGGCATGGTCCTCTTATACACCGAAACATGCAGAATTTCTCTAAGCTACATTCAATTGACAGAATCCCTTAAGAGTCCAAAGTGCAAAATGGTTGCAAACTTCAGCATGCTCATATTCAAACACTTTGATGCTTAGAAACTTATCATATGACCCTAAGGGATCATGTTGAGACCCTATACAATAACCTCTTTTTTTTTCTATCTTGGAGGCCTTTTCCCGTGGTGGAAAATTTTTGCTTGGGGAAAAATTTGTCAAATGCAAGTAGTTGAAAGTTGCAAAGTGGTGCAACTTCCGTTATGTGACTCATGTGACCAAACAGACTATTGTAACACATCCGTATGGGTAATTTTATGCTAGGAATGGTCCTCTTACACACCAAAACACGCAGAATCCCTTAAGAGTCCGAATTGCAGTTGTTGTCACCAAGTTCATCATATTTTGCAAACATGGTCTAGTAAGGTCTTTTGATAAATTTTGGTGTGTTAAGTATTTTTTCAAGAAAATAAGGTCATTGAATCTTGTGGGAAGTATATTTAACTTTATTTTGGTGTTGATTTGGGTTTATTTCATTAAGACTTGTGGTTTTTACAAGCTTTTTACTGTAGGTGGTTTAAGAACTCTGTTTTAAGGGTTTGAAGGCACTAAAAAATGGATTGAACACCCATTCCACCACTAGATATCTTTTTAGCTTGGTGGAATGTGTGGGTTAGGGTAGGATGATATTTCTATGCAGTTTTTTTTAGCGAGGGTGTTTAGATGAGTTTTTGATGCTTCCCTGGGTGAGTTTCCTTGAGTTTTGCTTGAAAATGATGGCTAAGTATGAGAGTTTGGAAAAATTGCATTGTTGGAGGTTGGGAGATGATTTTATAAGCATGTGTAGGAATACATTAATTTTTTTGAGGCTTTGTTAAGGTGAGACTGGTTTGGGAACATTTATTTTCAATAAACCCCCTTGAAACTTGTCAAAAGTGAGGGTTTTGGGAATAGGTGACTTGGTGAGTGTGTCCCCTAAGAAAAGTGGTTGATTTTGGCTATTTGTAGCCTGGTAATGATCATGCAATAGTTATTTAAGTTTGGAAGCATGTTTATATTGGTGATGCTTTGTAAAGGTGGCCTAATTGGGTCACTTTTATAAAGCAAGTACTCTCAAAACTTCCTTCCAACCCCAACAACCTATAGACAGTCAATTACCAGCCTACAAAAACTCAAAATCCACTACTCTTTGTCAGGGAAAATCCTTCTAACCCTTCCAACCATAAAACCCTCAAAAATGTTTGATTAGAGGAGGGTTTATTGAAAACCCAACATGCACAACTTAACTCATCATTCCAAAACCTCCAACATGCCTTAAATGACCTACACAAACTTAAAATGCCTTCAAAATCTATTTCCCCCAAGGTTTACAACCGTTTCCAACCTGAAACCATCAAATTTCACCAAAACTCACTCCACCGAGCCACCCGCCTACAGAAAATCAACCACCAAACACTCAAAATTCAATGGTTTTCAATCCCACAAAAGAAAAAATGGTCATAAGATATCTCTCCACTAAAAACAAGCCACTTCTAGCCTTAATCTTCATTTACAGGCAAGTTGTTTAACCTGCAACAACAAATTATAAAGGAAAAAGAAACAAGGCACTTTATTTGAGTTTCTTTCACAATACACATCATAAGGGAGATTCAAGAATGGTAGTAGCAAAATAAGATTTTTTTAATAAAAAATCCATAAGGCTATACAATGATATATTGATAAAAGTATATACAATATATCCAAAAAAACCATACAGGCTTAGTACAAAGGAGCCATATGGACATACAATGCCATGTATATATCGATAGTACAAAACATATAGTACAAAACATATTTCCCTCTAGGGGAAGGATATAGATCACTTGTTGCCTTCAAAATTTAGCTAGATGGAGTGACTATTGGTTCTCGTCTTTTGAACACGCTCGCCATTCCTCCTCTCTTCACTTTGGACATTGAAAATACAATTTACCATAGTAGTAGAATGTGTCAGTAATAAGACTAAATGAAAACAGATTGAAGAGAATTCTTTGTTTGGATTATAGATAGAAAAAGTAAAAAAATATGCATATGGAACTAAAATCTTTGAAAATATTGTATCCATATCAAAGCATTACCTTAATTTCAGCTTCTTCAACAGTTATATTAGAGCATTACCTTAATTTCATCTTCTTCATCAGTTATATCAGAGCATTACCTTAATTTCAGCTTCTTCAATTGTATCCTAATTGTCCCATCAGCCAACCAATTACTGTTTGCAAGTATTAAATAAAAAACACTAGTGAACTTAAGCATAATGAACCTAAGCATTGTACCTTCCATTATTGAATATTCTATTCAAGTGTGCCTGAAGGGTCATCTCTTTGCTTAAGAGTATCCAATATTGCTTCATGATCAACATTACTAAGTTTCCATAGTTATTTTGTCTTTGGTTATGCATGATGCTTCAACAACTTAACATTTGTTGCTATAACAAGGTACAAATACATGACAATGGTTTTGTGTTTCTTGTAGTCTTCAAATGCAGGTATGCCATTCTTTCTAATCATGCATGTTTGTAACCAAGTTCCTGCAACCACAACTAAACCTATAGGATACATGAACCCGTCATCATCTTCCATCGGTTGTGTTAGCTTATGCTTTACTTGCACACATCGAGCCAACCAATAGTCTGATCTCTCTTCATTCCCCTGCGGTGCAACAAATGTAAAAACATGTCCTGGCTGTAGTAGATCTGAAAGATGGGCATAATCAACCAAAATTTCCATTGTGTCGTTTGTCATGGATATTGTTTGAGATAAAGGAGTTAGATACTGTGGAACCCATTTATCCACCCACTCACTTGACTCACATTGATTCCACTCATACTGAATACAAATCTGACAAAAATAAGCCAACTCTCATGTCCAAATGGTCCATGTGCTTGCATCTGAGCTTCAAATTGAATGCATCTTTGAAGAATCTTTGATTGTATGACAATCCAATATGCCTCCCACCATACCCTCCTCAACCAACCAAAATAATATATGCATTGTTGAATCAAGTGCCCCTCCCTGTGACATTGTTGAACTACACCAATCAATAATAGAATGTGCATCACTGAATTTTTCTCCTGAAATCTTCAATTGCTCCTTAACTAGAGCTCTCTTTACACATGCACCTGCTCCATCATCCTCCCCTTTCCCATGCCTAGATTAAAAAAAAACTCCAAATATGAGGTACGCCCCTCTCTACATGCATTCTACTCAACCAATAAAACATATGAGCATTCTTGAATTGACATGTGTGTTATCTGACCAAATGAGATGTCGATCCACTACTATATCATGCTCATGCAAGAACTCAATAAAATTATCGAAACAATGTTGGACATACTCGAACGAGTGAGATCTATCATCACTCATATAAAAATGATACTCTTTGATTATCTTTTGATCCTCTTCTATACTATCAGGTGCATGTCTATATGTTATGTGGACAAAAATAGCAATTTGAATGGAATTTTAATATTGAGATTGTACCTCATTTTGTGGTTGCAATGTGTAGTTTTCTGCAAAATCAACCACTGATATAATAGTGCTAATTGGAAAATATTCCTTACACATCCTGAATTGTTGATCCAACCACTAAGACCTATGACTATTCCTTGCATACTTGTAGAAAATATTGTCCTTAAAATCTGAAATAAAATCAGCAACACTGCATTCTTTTGTAACCAACTCGCATCTAGAACCTTCACCTCCACTCTACAAAGTATATTTGACTATCTCATATCTTTTTTTCTCAACAAGATTCTTTCCAAATTCATGTTTGGAACCCTCATGAAAACATTGAACAAACTTTGACAAGACACCACATTGTGAACACTTCACATTTAAACAATCATTTCTATAGAAAAGGAAACCATCATCTCTAGAACATAAAAATAGATCTAGCAAGTCCCTTGATGATTTTGGAAGATGCATTGCACCACACTCCTACAACATTTCATTAGTATGCAAAGTAGAATGGGTATAGCATAATAGTTCATGGTACATTAAAAACTCCACATGGTATTTGCAACAAGTATTATGAATTTTAAGAGGCACACAATAAAATGGTTTCAAACCTTCAAAATTCCTTTGTGATAGTTCCATATTTGGATGTGTTTCAATAAATATTTTGAACAACATTGTTTGTCTTGATTCCACAAAATGTTTAGGATGCGGTGAACGGTCTTGATTGCCAATTCTTAACTTTAAAATATCTTTTGCATTGGGTGATACTCTAGATTTATCATGCCAAAATTGTTGAATTACCTACTTTACATTATCGATTAGCTTCTTATCAACACGTGGAAGCCTCCTGACAAAAGCCCATGTATCATTTTGAAGAGGATCATCTATTCTTTCTCTTCTTGCAAGTGATCTATCCAAAGTTTTATGATTTATGTCAAAATCAATACAAGTTTGTCTCATAAAGCGAGCCTTTTTAAATTGATGACTTACTAAGGCAGTTGTAATGACTCTCCAAAAAACTCTCTTATCTTTTTCCTTGTTATTTTTTCCAATAGACTTGAGAGCATTAAAAATATTTCTGACAATAATAGAATTTTTTTCAGTCTTCTTGTTCACACGAATCTTGAATTTGGCTAGCAAAGGTCTCATCTTTTGTATCTTTAGCAATTGTACAAAAAATTTGCATTTCTTGGTCAATGTCTTATTGCTAAAATATTGGTTGAAAAGTTGTGTAGCCCACAACCGAACGGTTCATGTTGACCTCTTGCCTTCAAAATTGTTTATAATGTTCTCATCAATTTCAAGTAACCATTTAGGGGTTCTTGAAGGCCTTGAATTTTTAATATGTCTTTCTTCATTTCCCATGTAATTTGGTGAAACATAATTTACACTTGGTTCAATTTTATGTTCAACATCTTTAATTCCAACATTTTCAGCTTGAACATTTTCAATATCAATTTCAATAATTTGATTCCCAATTTCATTATTATGTTCAACATCTTCAATTCCAACATTTTCACCTTCAACATTTTCAATAATTTGATTCCCAATTTCAATATCATGGTCAACATCTTCAATTCCAACATTTTCACCTTCAACATTTTCAATATCAATTTCAACATTAGGATTCCCAATTTCAATATCATGTTCAACATTTTCACCTTGAACATATTCAATTTCATCTTCACTTGAAAGACCAAAGGGCTTAGGTTCACCAATTTTTGACATACCTTCTCTTCTCTTCCTATGACTTTCTCTATCTCTTTGTCTATATGCTTCAATTTGTTTTTTTGTAAGCTTTCTCTTACATTTTTGCTTCCGATGACTATTGCTCCCCATTATACCTCCAAAAAGATGCTAAAAAAATGATTGCTTATGACAAATTTGATCTTTATCTCTTCATGTCTGAAATCGTGTTTTTGTCGCCTGCAAATAGAATGTAGGGTCTGTTGGGATTCCCAAAATAGCCTAAGGGTTTTCTATGGCCCACAAATTCGATATCGGATAAAATCCGATATCTGCTATGAAAAACATTTCAAAATTTATTGTAACGGTAAGATTTTGGTGCTACAAATCAGATATCCATTTTGAATTGGATATCCGATTTTTGCACACATAGAACCAATATTAATTAGGAGGTGGAGGGTGGACAATATATAGAGAGGGAGAGGGAAAGGCAGAGACAAAGAGAGAGAGAGAGAGAGAGAGAGAGAGAGAGAGGGGAAGGAGGGGAAGAAGAGAGAGAGATAATTAAGAGGGGAGAGGGGAAGGGAAGAATGAGAGAGAGAGAGAGATAATTAGGAGGGGGAAGGGAGAGGGGAAGAGGGGAGGAATGAGAGAGAGAGAAATAGATAATTAGGAGGGGGAAGGGAGAAGGGAAGAGGGGAAGAAAGGGGGGGAGAGAGAGAGAGAGAGAGAGAGAGAGGAGGAGGAGGAGGAGGGGGAAGGAAGAGGGGAAGAAGGGGAGAGAGAGAGAGAGGGGGGCAAGAAAGGGAGAGGAAGAGGGAGAGAGGGAAAGAGATAATATTTAAATATTTAATATATTAGTAATAATAATTAGTTATATAATATTTTATATATTAACTTAATATATATGGATAAATATTTATACATTAACTAAAATATATAAATAATATACATAATAATATAATATATTATATATTATACATAATTTCGTAAGAGATTATCATAAATTATATATTATATATTAAATTATAAGCTATATTGTATATTATCAACTAGATATATTAAAATAAACTATAAACTATTTATTGCATTTTAAAATTATATATTAAAACTATATTACACTTTTTATATAAAATAAAAATTATATAAAATTATATATAAAATAAATCAGATATTCGATTCAAATCAGATATCCAATTTGGATAAGATATTTGATATTCCTAACACAAAGCCTACTACCTAGGGATTAGCCTCGGGTTTGCTTCAAAAATTTGGCTAGGACATGTCAATCCTAAGAAGTCAACACAAAAAATGTGTTTAACAACTTACCTTGATTTTCTAGACTTCGCCCATGTGGTTGACAACTTTGTTTTTACCCTAAATTGATGAAACAAAAAGGGTTTCTAAAGGAGATTCTCAGCTTTCCACCAATGTAAATTATGCTTTACTTTGAATATAATAAATAATTATTATTCATTTTCTATTTGAGTTACGACTAAAGTCATGATTGATAGGCTGATTGAAAAACATTTATAGCTTTCAAATGGTATCACATTTTTTCAATCTAAAACATGTGTCACATTCTATGCTTCGCATACTATAGGATTAAAATAAATCAAATTTCATGAAGTTTTGACCAAGTTAAGGTGGCCAAACATACAATTTTTTATATTTTTTAAAATTTGTAATAAAAAATTCATAATTAATTATTTACTTGGAAAAAAATTACAAAAAAATATGCATCACATCGGGACATGAGTCCTCTACTTATATCTAAAATCTTATGAAAAAATATTATCATTGTATTGTATTTATGGTGGTCAGACAAACACCTACTTCTTATTTTTTCCCTGAAATTTAAGTACTATTGCATTGAAATTTCAAATTTTCACCAAATAGATTTAAAAAAATAAATAAACTTAGTAGTTTAGAAACTACATTCAGTTTTCTATAGATTCTATTCTTACATATTTTTGAAATAATATAGATAACTTATTCAAATTTTTACATCAAGTTGCCTAACTCTAATTTTTCTGAATTTTCATCACCACTTAAGGGCTTGTTTTTTCCATGATGATTTTGCACATACCCAACTAAGGCATACATTTCTAGGTCATAGGAAGAGTATTTCTTCTTAGCTTCATTGATTTTTTCACTAAAGAAAGCTATGGGATTGCCCTCTTGACTTAATACTACCCCTATGGCATAACCATTTGCATCACATTCAATAGTAAACACCTTATTGAAATCAAGTAAGGCTAGTATGGGCTTCTCTACTACCCTCTTTTTCAAGTATGCAAAACTCTTTTCAACTTCATTAGTCCAAATAAACCTTTTCCTTTTATCCCCCTTGATAGTATCAATCATTGGAGCACAAACATGACTAAAACCTTTGATAAATTTTCTATAAAAGCTGGCCAAACCATGGAAACTCCTTACCTCAGTAACTGATTTGGGTGTAGGCTAACTTAGAATAGCTTCAACCTTGTTGGGATCCATTTTCAAAGTGCCATTTGTAACCACAAAACCAAGATACACCAATTTTGTTTTCATAAACTCATATTTCTTCAAATTGATCATTAGTTTCTCTTCATGCAATCTTCTCAAAACCAAATTCAAATGGTTTAAATGCTCTTCCTTAGTTTTACTGAAAACAAAAATTTCATCAAGATAAACCACTACAAACTTACCAATAAAAGTCTTGAGAACTTCATTCATCAACCGCATGAAGGTTCTAGGTGCATTTGAGAGACCAAAAGGAATTACAAGCCACTCATAAATCCCTTCATTTGTCTTAAATTTTTTCTTCCATACATCCCCTCATCTGATCCTGATTGGGTGATACCCACTCTTGAGGTCTATTTTGGAAAAATAGCATGCTCCACCTAGATAGTCCATCAAGTCTTCCATGCATGGAATGGGGAACCTATATTTGATTGTAATCTTATTGATGGCCCTAGAATCAATACACATCCTTCGTTCACCTCCCTTCTTTGGTGCTAGGATAGTAGGAACCAAACAAGGACTAAGGCTTTCTTTGATTAGCCCCTTATCAAGCAATTCTTGAACTTGTCTCTTAATATCTTCATTTGTTGTGGTGTCATCTTATATGCTACCTTATTAGGAAAACTAGCCCCTGGTATGAAATCAATGTGGTGACTAATATCCCTCTTAGGGGGCAATGTGTTTTGGAGTTCATCCACTACTATATCAACATGCTTATCAATCAATTTTTCAATTTCCAAAGGCAACTCTTCTTTCTTTGTTGTTGTCCCAATAGACTTAGGCTTGAATATGATGGAAAAAACAATTTTCTCTTCTTCTACAACCTTTATGAATTCCTTTTCTCCTACTAACATCACATTGGATTCTACTGGTGGATTTTTTTCTTCATCTTTCAATGGTGTTAGAGTGAATGAGACTCCATATTTCTCTATCAAATATGTATTATTTCTTCCATCATGCTTGAAATTTATATCATATTGCCATGGTCTACCAAGAAGCACATGACAAACATCCATAGGGATGATGTCACACAAGACCTTTTCCTTATAACCCCCTATATGGAATTCTACCCAATTTTGTTCATTCACTAACACTTTTTGTCCTTTGTTTAACCAAGAAACTTTGTAAGGAGTTGCACAAGGCAATTTTTTCAACTTTAACTTATCTACCATTTCAACTAAAACCAAATTGTTAGTACTTCCAAAATCAATAACAACCTTACAACATTTACCTTGGAATTTGCATGTAGTCTTGAAAAGTGACTTTCTTTGGGATAGTTATTTCTTCATAGGCTCTTTAATCAAGGTTCTTCTCATCAATAAGGACTCTCCAACTTCTGGTTCTGCATTTTGTGATGGGGAATTAACACTTTCAGCATCATCTCTACCTTGTGCAATCTGATTTCTCCTCTCTCCTTTAAAATAATTAGGTGGATGCTCCTCAATGCACTGCCATGTTTGGTGGCCTAAAAATGTATTGCATTTGTAACACTTCCCAATGAATCCATTTGAGCCTCCTCTATTACTAAATTTGCCTCTAGAACTTGGCCTTCTTCCTCTAAAGTTTCCCCTTGAATTTTATGTTTGTTCTTGTGAGTTACTTGTCTCTCCTTGAGACCTTTGGTACTGTCCTCTACCAGAAAAATCCCCTCTTCCTCTAAAATTTGTCCTTCCCCTACATCTACTTTTCTTTTCTTGTCTCCTTTTCAACTTGTCTTCAGCCCTTATGGCCAACTGATAGCACTCTTCTACTATGCTTGGACTTGTGAGGTTGAGTTCATCTTGTACGCTATACTTTAGCCCATTCAAGTACCTTGCAAATTTTTCAGCATCTTCTTCCATGTGGCCTGATCTTAGGCTCTTTGTAAAACTCTTTTGTATAGGACTTCACATCCATGTCCTTTTGCTTCAAATTTTGCAACCTCCTTTTTAACTAGATAGCATAATCACTAGGTAGAAATTTACCCTTCAATTTTGCAACCATTCTATCCCAAGATATGATCTTTTCTTTACCTTTCTTTTTCCTCTCTTCTTGCACATAGTCCCACCAAAGAATTGTATGCCCTTTTAGCTTTGTTCTTGCTAGTTTCACTTGTTTCCCCTTGGGTATCTCTTCAAGTTCAAAATACTTGTCTAGTTCTCCTATCCAATCTAGGAGTTCTTCTCCATTTAGACTCCCTGAATACAATGTAATATCTATCTTTACCTTGGAACCATCACTCTTAACTTCCTTTAGCAATCTCTCCAACCTCTTATCTTCAGCATCTACTACTTCTTCTTCTTCTTCACCCACTTTCTTTTCTTCTTCTTCTTCTTGGTCACTAAAATATCTTGTGACCACTCCTCTTTTCTGGTTGGTTTCAACTGATGTGAGTCTTGCATCAAGGCTTTCCTTTATGGCTCTCAATTCTGGGGTAAGAGAGTCTTTAACCTCTCTAATTATTCTTTCCATATTCAATTTAGGGGCCATCTTGTCTTGAATTCTAATCAACTTACTTACACTCCCTTACTGACCTTCCTTGCTCTGATACCAATTTTATGCAGAGGAAGGATGAACAACTTAGCAATAGACCCAAGGGGTAGGGAATGCAAAACTCAACTCCATTTTTTTCCTCCTAGGTGTAGCTTCATGGTTTCTTATGCTTTCTTGGTGCAAACTAGTGAAGTTATCTCCCAAACGCGTACAACCCAAAACCCACAAAATTGCACGGTCATTTATCATGCTAAAACATAATTTTTCTCAATATTTCATCACCTTAGCAAGGAAGAAACTCGAGTTATTACATTTTTGGTGCTCACGATATGTCTTAGGTAGGTTTTCTACCCGCTTGGAATGAAATTGCTATAACTTTTGATCTTCTTGATGAAAAATGATGAAACGAGAAGAGAACTTTACTAGATTCACATGCACACAAGATACAATATATTACAAAATCATTGGTGGTCTGTACAAACCATACCAAACAACATAAATGACTGAAAACAATAGAAAACCCTAGAAAATCAACTTCTTTCCTTCACTAAATTGCAAATTCAATTTCTCAGCGCAATGTTTCAAATAGGATGGAGTCTTTTTCTTACATTAAAACTGATTCCTTTCATTAGTAACCATTTTCTTGAATGCATGTAATAGTTACTTAATTTTTTGACACTTTCTAAAAGTTGCATGACATCTTTTTGTGCACAGTTGGCAACTTTTTGCATATTTACATCAATGACCCTCTAAGCACTCCAAGGTGATTACATGATAAAAAATGGTCATACATGACCTTAGGAAACTCTTAAACACACCACACAACCTAAAACCAAAATTTCATAAAATATGCAAAAGAAGGTCTTGGTGACCTTGCACCATCTTCAAAATTATTGTCTAAGGTTGACAAGGGCTAGTTATTAAATATGGCTTTAATGTTGATCAGTTGAAGTCATTAGTTGCATGCTCAATGGATGATGTTGCAATGTTGGAGCAGTAAATGTCATTCTAATGAATCAGTAATATAAATATTGGATGGTGATTTTAGTGGTGCTTTATGTTCATTCTTGATGGCATCTAATTGTTTTATGTTTGGTATAGTGTTTCCTTCTTGCTGGACAATTAGTTCTATCACTAGTTTCCTCTTGCTTTAAGAGTTGCTTCATTCCCTAATAATGTTATGTTTGTTTTTTTGAGCAATAGATCTCTATTGGTCATTCTCATAGTATGATTTTTCTCCTTTGGCATTGTTGTCAAAGGGGGAGATGAACAATATGATGCAGTGATGTTTCATTTTACAATATGAGAATTTCAATTTTACAGCATTTTAGTATGTATGTACTTACAGTGGTATTTATCACCTTGTAGTGTAGTATGCATGTACTTACAGTGGTATTTATCACCTTGCAGTACATTTAGTGCATCAATCAACATGGAAATTTTATAAAATTTTAGTATGTATGTACTTGCAGTGGTCTTTATCACCTTGCAGTGCATTTAGTGCATCAATCAACATGGCATACGAGATTTTATTTTAGTGCTTTTCAGGTTTATCTTCAAAGGGGGAGCAACAATAAATTGGTTGTTGACATCAATGCCAAAGGGGGAGTTTTGTTGGCTTTGGCATTATTTTTGTCATTGATGTCAGTTTTAGGTGATTGATGGTATAATGTTGGCACATTTTTATTTTTACCTTGAGGATTCTTCTTGTAAAATATCCAATTGAAAATCTTGTGTAATCTTGTCTAATATGTATGGTGACAAGGGGCTTTAGTATTCCTTTAAGGGTTTTTGAGATGTTTGTATTTATTTATATAATCCCAAAGGCATCCATTAAATTTGTTTTAGTTAAAAACCTGCCTCGCAAGTCACGGGTGCTTGAGGAAAGGTTTGAAGGTAGATTATAACCTTGTTTACATCGACCCCTTCTAGGGTTACCAGTTCAATAGGGTAACATTATAAGATGTGAAAAGAAAGGTTTATAGGACATTTTGCAAAGTTGAGAATTCGGTGTATACAACATAAAACTTAGGGTTTTTACCTTATGGTATGCAACAACATGTTTCAAGGCTTTGACAACAACAAGCTTAAGGTGGCTATGAGAAGTTATAGATTCGATGGTGCAGTTGAGATTTGTAAGTTTCTTCCAGTTACATTCTAAAACTAATCGAGGTATGGATGCATTGAGTTTTATCAAGTTAATGATTGCTATTTATATGGAATGTTTAAGCTTGGAATTTGGTTAGACAGTGAAATCAAAAGCTTGAGCTAGAAAGAGTCATTTTGTTTCAAATGCTTTTGATTATATTGTTCTGAAAAAGAGGTTTCTTTTGAAACCCTATATGCAATTACTTGATA
This sequence comes from Sequoiadendron giganteum, assembly GCA_007115665.2. Lineage (NCBI taxonomy): Eukaryota > Viridiplantae > Streptophyta > Pinopsida > Cupressales > Cupressaceae > Sequoiadendron > Sequoiadendron giganteum. The sequence continues at coordinate 453,597,146 of CM021103.1, read as the reverse complement.
AAATATATTCTTGAATATGTTATACTGAATTATGTGCTTTAAATAACATTGCAAAAGAGCAATTAATAGTTTAATGTAATTTTTGTGTTCTATAATTCAAATGAAATGGAGCTTATAAGACATAAAATGCATTAAGGAAGAAAGTTTCTATGAGCTTCAGTGAGACAGAGAAACCTTTTGTATATTACTCTTTATTTTGAAGTGAAAATGGTTTTTCCAGTGAGGTAGTTGTGTTTTCCAGTGAGGCATATTTTGTAGCCAATGAGGCTTTTCCAGTGAGGCACAAAAAGTTGCCAATGAGGCTCTGTAATCAATGGGATTTTATTAAGCCAGTGAGGCAATTTTCCCAAGTGGTTTTTAATCCCTATGAGGGTTTTCCACTCATAAAAATAATGTCTTATGGTTCTTTTGTGATCTATGTGGTTATCATGATTCATGCAACTTAGTCTTTTAGCTTCCTTTATGTACTTTGCAACATTTGATTTTTTTATGTATTAAGAATATGATATTGACTATCACATTTGAATACATTCTTGAAATTGAACATTCCATGGTTACAAAGAAGTTATGTGTTTTGAAAGACAATTTAATTGAGTTTGGTTATTAAAACACCGATTCAACCCCCCACCCCCCCCCCCACCCCACCCCCCTCTCAATGTTTTCTGAACTCCAAAAAATATCTCTAAATTATTCATTATTTAAGGTGTAGGGCCTATCGTTTATGGGTTTAGGGTTAATGGTTTATGATGGAGATTTGAGAGTTGAGGGAATAAATTTAATTATGTAGGTTTTAGTGTTAAATTATTAATGTTGGGTTTTAGGGTTTAACATATAGGCTATAAGGTTTATATATTAGGGTTTAGGTCATAGGGTTTAGGGTTTGTAGTTGATGATATAGGGTATAGGTTTTAGGTTTCAGAGTATAATATTGAGAGATAAGGTTTAGGTTTGAGGCTATAGTAACCTTGAGGGTTGAATGTATAAGGTTTAGGGTAGAGTGTATAGGCCTTATGACCTAGGATTAATTATATGGTTTAGGGTTGAGGGTATAGGGTACAGGGTTGAGGGTATAGCATTTAGGATTGAGTGTATAGGGTCAAGGATACATCCTATAGGATTTAGGTCCTAGGTTTTAGGGATATGGTTGAGGGTTGAGGGTTGAGGGTATATGATATAGAGTTTATGGTTGAGTGTTTATGGTTGAGTGTATATGGTTGAGGGTTTTTTATATAGGCCTTAGGGCCCAAGGTTGAGGGTTGAGGGTATAGGGTACAGGGTTGAGGGTATAGCATTTAGGATTGAGTGTATAGGGTCAAGGATACATCCTATAGGATTTAGGTCCTAGGTTTTAGGGATATGGTTGAGGGTTGAGGGTTGAGGGTATATGATATAGAGTTTATGGTTGAGTGTTTATGGTTGAGTGTATATGGTTGAGGGTTTTTTATATAGGCCTTAGGGCCCAAGGTTGAGGGTTGAGAGTTTAGCCTATAGGCTTTAGGGCCTAGGGTTGAGGGATATGGTTTAGGGTATATGATTTAGGGTTGAGGGTATAGGGTATAGGTTGAGTATAGGTTAAGGGATAATTTTTAGGTTTGACGGTATAGGGTATAAGGTTTACGGTTATGGGTATAGATTTTAGGGTTAAGTGTATAGGTTTGAGGGTTTAGCATATAAGCTTTAGGATCTAGGTTTGAGGGAAATGGTTTAGGGTTGAGGGTGTAGATTGTATGTATAGGGTTGAGGGTTTAGCTTATAGGATTTAGGACCTAGGGTTGAGGGATAGGATTTAGTGTTGAGGGTCTAGGGTTTAGGATTGAGTGTATAGGGTTGAGGGTTTAGCCTTTAAGATTTAAGGCCTAGGATTGAGATATAGGGTTTAGGTTATAGGGTATAGGGTATAAGTTTTAAGGTTGAGTGTATAGGATTAAGGGTTTAGCATTTAAGATTTAGGACCTAGGGTTGAGGGAAAGGGTTTAGGGTTTAAGGTTTAGGGTTAAGGGATGAGGGTTGAGGGTTGAGGGTTTAGCGTATAGGATTTAGGACCTAGGGTTGAGGGATAGGGTTGAGGGTTGATGGTATAGGGTTTAGGTTTGAGTGTATAGGGTTGAGGGTTTAGCCTATAAGCTTTAGGGCCTAGGGTTGAGGGATAGGGTTTATTGTTTAGGTATAGGGTATAGGTTTTAGGGTTTAAGATTGTGTGTACAGGGTTAGTCTATAGGATTTTGGGTATAGGACCTCTTTATAGGGGTTAAGATTGAACTTGTATATGGTATAGGGTTTACGATTGGGGGTATATAGTATAGGATTGAGTGTCTATGATTATAGGGTCTATGGGTGAGGGAAAGGATTTAGGTTTGATGGTATAGGGTATATGGTTTAGGTTTAAGGATATAGGGTTTAGGGTTGAGTATACATGGTTGAGGTTTTATTATATAGGCCTTATGACATAGGGTTGGGGGATAGGGTTTAGGGTTGAGGGTATAGAGTTTAGGGTTGATTATATATGGTTATTTTTGCAAGAATGAAAAGATGGAAGGTGTTATGGAAAGATTGCATGTTTTATCATTGATGTCAACCGATCAACTGGTTATCTACTAGTTGTTGTATATGTCAAGGATATTGAGAAAATTATAATAAAGATATGTTGCAGGTATTTAGTGGTTGATTCAGTTTTTGGTCCAAATTTAATCTTGTGTGGTTAAGATATGTTGTTCATGGTTGTTAGAAGGTGTTATATTCATAGTTTTGGTTGTTGATTCTTTGTACGACACAAGTTGTGTTCACCAATTGTAAACTCTGGTTTTTAGTGTTTTTGGTTGATGTCCACGAGAAATTTTGTTGGTTTGGATTTCTCTTTAATGAAGTCTTATGACTTTCAGTTCTAGAGTTCCATTGCCCTGATTCCATTGAAGATAGTTTCGGCATTTCAAAAGTTCATGCTTAATGGTTCTATGTGTTTTACACTAGTTTGGCTGACCTTGTGTGAAATACTAATTTTGAGGATGATAAAGGTGTTGAATCTTTTTGGGTCCTTATGAAGCATGTGCTTGGGTCACCCTCATTCTAATTCCACCCTAGGATTTTTTGGCACCAACCTAATTTGAATTTGAATTTTGATAGCTGAATTTAGATATGTTAAAAAGTTGAAGATGGTATAAATGCAAGATGAGTTAATGGTAAATGTGTGGTGATACAAGAGTGAAGAAGAAGTGAGATAAAGAGAAAAGAGAAAGCATAGTTTTATATGACATTGATTCTATTCAGTGAGAGAGTGTGTGTTGTGAGTGTTGTAGATCAATGCAAAGCTTAATGTTGAGTTTCTGGATGCAGTGAGCAGAAGGCGAACTCTATCATTCATCCATGTGTGGATTAATTGTGGTGGAATCCTTTGTTACATTGGGATTGTAGTATCTATGTAACAATTCATCTTTTTCTTCTTTGTATCTTTGTGATAGTGAGCCCTCCATGTTGTAGCCCTGTTGGACAGTGAGTCCTTTTTCTAGACAATGAGTTCTTATTTCAGGCAGTGAGCCTTATTTCAGGCAGTGAACCTATTTTAATCAGTTTTGATATTCTCTATAGTGTGAGTTAATCCTCATCGTTGTTTTTCCCTTATTGGGTTTTCCACATAAATCTAGTGTTACTATGTTTTTGTGTCGGATTTAAGTTTCTGCATTGGCATTTGATGATTAATCATTTATGTAGAATTAAGTGTTTAGTTTTGGTGATTGAATTAAAGGTTTAAATATGTGACAACTTATTCACCCCCCTCTTATTTTTCCTATTCAACAATTGCTATCAGAGCTTGGTTCCTTGGTAAAGAGCTTAACCACTTGAGGATGGTCTGGGATGGTTGGCAAAATGGTTTATGATTATCTGAGGTTTGATGGAACTAATTATGGTATCTAGAAAGTATTGATGGAAGAATATCTGGATTATTACGGATATGATGTGGAGAAAGCTTACAAGAATCCTTACACTCCTCCTGCTAATGGTCTGAGTACGCCTCAAAAAATCAAAGCACATTAAGCGAACAATAAGGTGAAGTACATCTTGAAGAATAGTTTGGTACACTCTGATTTGATTAAGGTACAAAATTTGAAGATTGTTAAGGAAGTCTAAGATGCTTCGAAAAGAGCGCATGATGGTGATAAAACAGTTAAACAAGCAAGATTACAAAATTTGGAGACATAGTTTGATCTTTTACATATGTCTGAGGATGAGAATATTAAAACTTATGTACAAATATTGGATGAGATAGTGGTCAATATGCGAGGACTTTGTACTATTTTTGATGAAACTAATATTGTAAAGAAGATTATCAAAACTCTTCTTGATGCTTATAGTGAGAGAGTGAGTGCTATTGAGCAAACTATAGATTATAAGACCTATACTAAGGATTTGTTGTTAGGATTTTTTACATCTTATGAGATGAGGAAGTTGAGTTTAAGGAATGGAAGCAAATCATAGAATACTTTTAAAGCTAAAAAATTTGAAGATCTGGATGAAGAGAACTTTGATGAAATAGAAGCTAATTTTGTAAGAAGGATGAGGAAAGGCTTCGGTAAGTATGAAGGTAAGTTTCCCTTTAAATTATTTAGTTGTGGAGAAATAGGTCACTATGTTGCAAAGTGTCCAGAAAGAGAAAAAAGGAATAAACTAAGATAAAAGAAAGAAAAGAAAGGAAAGAAGATTAACAAAGCTTACTATGTGAATGAGAATGCTAGTATATCTAATGAAGATTCAAAATATGAAGATCCAGATGAAAATCATCATACTTCTCAAGCTTAAAAAAATACTGGTGCTAAAATATATGGGATAGGTTCACTAAGTTTTGATGGAAAGCATCATATTTCTCAAGCTTAGAAAAATTACTTTTATCATTAGTCATGTGATGTGAACAACCACTATCAACTACCTAGTAATTTTTCTCTTTTTTAGCATTTAGGGTAGAGATGACTTAGGGTTGAGGGTGTAGAGTGTATGTATAGGGTTGAGGGTTTAGCTTATAGGCTTTAGGACCTAGGGTTGAGAGATAGGATTTAGTGTTAAGGGTCTAGCGTTTAGGGTTGACTGTATAGGGTTGATGGTTTAGCCTTTAAGATTTAAGGCCTAGGATTTATATATAGGATTTAGGTTATAGGGTATAGGGTATAAGGTTTAGGGTTGAGTGTATAGGATTGAAGGTTTATCATTTAAGATTTGGGACCTAGGGTTGAGGGAAATGGTTTAGGGTTTAAGGTTTAGGGTTTAGGGTTGACGGTTGAGGATTGAGAGTTTAACATATAGGGTTTAGGACCTAGGGTTGAGGGACATAGTTTAGGGTTGAGGGTATAGGGTTTAGGTTAGATTATATAGGGTTGAGGGTTTAGCCTATAAGCTTTAGGGTGTAGGGTTGAGGGATAGGAATTATTGTAATGGTATAGGGTTTAGGGTTTAGGGTTTAAGATTGAGCGTATAGGGTTAGCCTATAGGATTTTGGGTCTAGGACCTCTCTATAGGGGTTAAGATTGAGCTTGCATATTATATAGGGTTTAGGATTGGAGGTATACAGTATAGGATTGAGTGTCTATGATTATAGGGTCCAAGGTTGACGGAAAGGATTTAAGGTTGATGGTATAGGGTTTAGGGTTGAGTATACATGGTTGAGGTTTTATTATATAGGCCTTATGACATAGGGTTGAGGGTATAGAAATTAGGGTTGAGTATATATGGTTATTGTTGCAAGAATGAAAAGGTGGAAGGTATTATGGAAATATTGCAGGTTTTGTCATTGATGTCAATCGGTCAACTAGTTATCTACTAGTTTTTGTATATGCCAAGGATATTGAGAAAACTATAATAAAGATATGTTGCAGGTATTTAGTGGTTGATACGGGTTTTGGTTCAGATTTCATCCTATTGTTGTGTGGTTCATTTATGTTGTTCATGGTTGTTAGAAGGTGCTATATCTAGTTTTTTAGTTGTTAATTCATTGAACAATGCAAGTTGTGTTCACTAATTGTGAACTATGGTTTTTAGTTTTTTTGGTTGAGGTCCATGAGAAATGTTGTTGATCCGGATTTCTCTTTGATGAAGTCTTATGACTTATAGTTCTAGAGTTGTGCTGCCCTAATTCCATTGAAGATAGTTTCGACATTTTGAATGTTCATGCTTAATGGTTCTATGTGTTTTACACTAGTTTAGCTGACCTTGTGTGAAATACTAATTTTGAGGATGATGAAGCGTGTTGAATCTATTTGGGTCCTTACAAAGCACGTGTTTGGGTCACCCTCATTCTAATTCCACCCTAGGATTTTTTGGCACCAACCTAATTTGAATTTGAATTTGCATGGCCGAATTTAGATATGTTTCAAAGTTGAAGATGGTATAAATGCAAGACGAGTTAGTGGTAAATGTGTGGTGATACAAGAGTGAAGAAGAAGTGTGATAAAGAGAAAAGAGAAAGGACAATTTTATATAACATTGAGTCTATTCTGTAAGAGTGTGTGTGTTGTGAGTGTGGCAGATCAATGCAAAGCTTAATGTTGAGTTTTTGGATGCAGTGAGCAGAAGGTGAACTCTATCATTCATTCATGTGTGGAGTAATTGTGGTGGAATACTTTGTTGCATTGGGATTGTAGTATCTCTATAACAAGTCTTCTTTGTCTTATTTGTATCTTTGTGATAGTGAGCCCTCCGAGTTGTAGCCCTATTGGACAGTGAGTCCTTTCAGACAGTGAGTCCTTATTTCAGGCAGTGAGCCTTATTTCAGGCAGTGAACCTCTTTTAATCAGTTTTGATATTCTCTATAGTGTGAGTTAATCCTCGCCGTAGTTTTTCGCTTATTGGGTTTTCCACATAAATTTTGTGTTACTATGTTTGTGTGTTGGATTTAAGTTTTTGCATTGGCATTTGATGATTAATCATTTATGCAAAATTAAGTGCTTAGTTTCAGTTATTGAATTAAAGGTTTAAATATGTGACAACTAATTCACCCCCCTCTCATTTTTTCTATTCAACAATTGGTATTAGAGCTTGGTTCCTTGGTAAAGAGTTTAACCACTTGAGGAAGGTCTGGGATGGTTGGAAAAATGGTTTATGATTATCTGAGGTTCGATGGAACTAATATTGATGGAAGAATATATGGAGTATTGTGGATATGATGTGGATAAATCTTACAAGAATCCTTACACTCCTCTTGCTAATGGTCTGAGTACGCCTGAAAAAATCAAAGCACATGAAATGAACAATAAAGCAAATTACATCTTGAAGAATAGTATGGTACACTTTGAGTTGATTAAGGTACAAAATTTGAAGATTGCTAAGGAATTCTAAGATGCTTTGGAAAGAGCGCATGATGGTGATGAAAGAGTTAAACAAGCAAGATTACAGAATTTGGAAACATAGTCTGTTCTTCTACATATGTCTGAGGATGAGAATGTTAAAGCTTATGTACAAATATTGGATCAGATAGTGGTCAGTATGCGAGGACTTGGTTCTATTGTTGATGAAACTAATATTGTAAAGAAGATTCGCAAAACTCGTCTCGATGCTTATAGTGAGAAGGTGAGTGCTACTGAGCAAACTATAGATTATAAGACCTATACTAAGGATTTTTTGTTAGGATTTTTGACATCTTATGAGATGAGGAAGTCGAGTTTAAGGAATGGAAGAAAATCAGAGACTACTTTTAAAGCTACAAAAGATGAAGATCTGGATGAAGAGAATATTTGATGAAATAGAAGCTAACTTTGTAAGAAGGATGAGGAAAGGCTTCAGTAAGTATGAAGGTAAGTTTCCTTTTAAATTCTTTAGTTGTGGAGAAATAGGTCATTATGTTGCAAAGTGTCTAGAAAGAGCTAAAAGGAATAAACTAAGATAAGAGAAAGAAAAGAAAGGAAAGAAGATTAACAAAGCTTACTACGTGAATGAGAATGCTAGTATATCTGATGAAGATTCAAAATACGAAGATCCAAATGAAAAGTATCATACTTCTCAAGCTTAAAAAACTACTGGTGCTAAAATATGTGGGATAGGTTCACGAAGTTTTGATGGCAAGCATCATATTTCTCAAGCTTAAAAAACTTACTTTTATCACTAGTCATGTGATGTGAACAACCACTATCAACTACCCAATAATTTTTCTCTTGTTTAGCATGTAGGGTAGAGATAACTTAGGGTTGAGGGTGTAGAGTGTATGTATAGGATTGAGGGTTTAGCTTATAGGCTTTAGGACCTAGGGTTGATGGATAGGATTTAGTGTTGAGGATCTAGGGTTTAGGGTTGAGTGTATAGGGTTGAGGTTTTAGCCTTTAAGATTTAAGGTCTAGGATTGAGATATAGGGTTTAGGTTATAGGGTATAGGGTATAATATTTAGGGTTGAGTGTATAGGATTGAGGGTTTAACATTTAAGATTTAGGACCTAGGGTTGAGGGAAAGGGTTTAGGGTTTAAGGTTTAGGGTTAAAGGTTGAGGGTTGAGGGTTGAGGGTTTAGCGTATAGGCTTTAGGACCTCGGGTTGAGGGATAGGGTTTAGGGTTGAGGGTATAGGGTTTAGGTTTGAGTGTATAGGGTTGAGGGTTTATCCTATAAGATTTAGGGCCTAAGGTTGAGGGATAGGGTTTATTGTTTAGGTAGAGGGTAAAGGGTTTAGGGTTTAGGGTTTAAGATTGAGTGTATAGGGTTATCCTATAGAATTTTGGGTCTAGGACCTCTCTATAGGGGTTAGGATTGAGCCTCTATATGGTATAGGGTTTATGATTTGGGGTATAGAGTATAGGATTGAGTGTCTGCGATTATAGGGTCCAAGGTTGAGGGAAAGGATTTAGGGTTAATGGTATAGGGTATATGGTTTAGGTTTAAGGGCATAGGGTTTAGGGTTGAGTATACATGGTTGAGGTTTTATTATTTAGGCCTTATGACATAGGGTTGAGGGATAGGGTTTACGGTTGAGGGTATAGAGTTTAGGGTTGAGTATATATAGTTAATTTTGCAAGAATGAAAAGAGGGAAGGTGTTATGGAAATATTGCAAGTGTTTTCATTGATGTCAACCAGTCAATTGGTTATCTACTAGTTGTTGTATATGTCAAGGATATTGAGAAAATTAAAATAAAGATATGTTGCAGGTATTTAGTGGTTGACTCAGGTTTTGGTTTGGATTTGAATCTATGGTTGTGTGGTTTAGATATGTTGTTCATGGTTGTTAGAAGGTGTTATATTCAGAGTTTTGGTTGTTGATTCTTTGTACAACACAAGTTATGTTCACCAATTCTGAACTCTGGTTTTTAATTTTATTGGTTGAGGTCCGGGAAAAATGTTGTTGGTCTGGATTTATCTTTGATGAAGTCTTATGACTTGCAGTTCTAAAGTTGCATTGCCTTGATTCCATTGAAGATAGTTTTGGCATTTCAAAAGTTCATGCTTAATGGTTCTATGTGTTTTACACTAGTTTGGTTTACCTTGTCTGAAATACTAATTTTGAGGATGATAAAGTGTGTTGAATCTATTTGGGTCCTTATGAAGCGTGTGTTTAGGTTACCCTCATTCTAATTCCACCCTAGGATTTTTTTGCACCGACCTAATTTGAATTTGAATTTGGATGGCTGAATTTGGATATGTTTCAAAGTTCAAGATGGTATAAATGCAAAATGAGTTAGTGGTAAATGTGTGGTGATACAAGAGTGAAGAAGAAGTGTGATAAAGAGAAAAGAGAAAGGATGGTTTTATATGACATTGAGTCTATTCAATGAGTGTGTGTGTGTGTTGCGAGTGTGCTAGATCAATGCAAAGCTTAATGTTGAGTTTTTGGATACAGTGAGCAGAAGGTGAACTCTATCATTCATGAATGTGTGGAGTAATTATGGTGAAATCCTTTGTTGCATTGGGATTGTAGTCTCTCTGTAAAAGGTCTTCTTTGTCTTCTTTTTATCTCTATGATAGTGAGCCCTTCGGGTTGTAGCCTTGTTGGACAGTGAGTCCTTGTTTCAAACAATGAGTCCTTATTTTAGGCAGTGAGCCTTACTTCAGGCAGTGAACCTCTTTTAATCGGTTTGGATATTCTCTATAGTGTGAGTTAATCCTCACCGTGGTTTTTCCCTTATTGGGTTTTCCACGTTAATTTGGTGCTACTATGTTTGTGTGTTGGATTTAAGTTTCTGCATTAGCATTTGATGATTAACCATTTATGCAGCATTAAGTGTTTAGTTTTGGTGATTGAATTAAAGGTTTAAATATGTGACAATTGATTCACCCACCCTCTCAGTTGTCCTATTCAACAATTGGTATTAGAGCTTGGTTCCTTGGTAAAGAGCTTAACCACTTGAGGAAGGTCAGGATGGCTAGAAAAATGGTTTATGATTATCTGAGGTTCGATGGAACTAATTATGGTATCTGGAAAGTATTGATGGAAGAATATCTGGAGTATTATGGATATGATGTGGAGAAAGCTTACAAGAATCCTTACACTCCTCTTGCTAATGGTCCGAGTATGTCTGAAGAAATCAAATCAAATGAAGCAAACAATTAGGCGAATTACATCTTTAAGAATAGTCTGGTACACTCTGAGTTGATTAAGGTACAAAATTTGAATAATTCTAAGGAAGTATGGGATGCTTTGGAAAGAGCGCATGATGGTGATGAAATATTTAAACAAGCGAGATTACAGAATTTGGAGAAATGGTTTTATCTTCTACATATGTTTGAGGATGAGAATGTTAACGCTTATATAAATATATTGGATGAGATAGTGGCCAGTATGCGAGAACTTGGTACTACTGTTGATGAAACTAAGATTGTAAAGAAGATTCTCAAAACTCTTCTTGATGCTTATAGTGAGAAGGTGAGTGATATTGAGAAAAATATAGATTATAAGACCTATACTAAGGATTTGTTGTTAGGATTTTTGACATCTTATGAGATGAGGAAGTCGAGTTTAAGGAATGGAAGAAAATCAAAGACTACTTTTAAAGATAAAAAAGTTGAAGATCTGGATGAAGAGAACTTTGATGAAATAGAAGCTAACTTTGTAAGAAGGATGAGAAAAGGCTCTGGTAAGTATGAAGGTAAGTTTCCCTTTAAATGCTTTAGTTGTGGAGAAATAGGTCATTATGTTGCAAAGTGTCCAAAAAGAGCTAAAAGGAATAAACTATGATATGAGAAAGAAAAGAAAGGAAAGAAGATTAACTGAGCTTACTATGTGAATGAGAATGCTAGTATATCTGATGAAGATTCAAAATACGATTATCTCTACCCTACATGCTAAACAAGAGAAAGATTATTGGGTAGTTGATAGTGGTTGTTCACATCACATGACTAGTGATAAAAGTAAGTTTTTTAAGCTTGAGAAATATGATGGAGGCTTGGTTATGTTTGGAGATGATACTAGTGCTAAAATATGTGGGATACGTTCACTAAGTTTTGATGGAAAGGATCATACTGACGATGTTTTCTATATGAAGGGTTTAAGGCATAATTCATTGAGTGTTGGTCAGGTGTACAGAAAAGGATATGATCTTGTGTTTAAAGATGAGAAATGTGAGATCCGGAAAGGATTTAGAACATTGATTGCTACAAGAAAGAAATCTAAAGGAAATATCTTTCAACTGAAGGGTGTTGATGAACGATGCTTTATGACTCAGGTTAATGATAGTTGGTTATGGCATAGGATAATGTGTCAAATGAATTTCAATAACTTAGCAAGGATTAGTGTTGTTCAGGTTGTGAAAGATTTACCAAGAATTACAAAGCTTGTTAATGCTATGTGCAAGAATTGTCAGTTTGGAAAGCAAGCAAGAAATAATTATAGATCAAAGGAACAATCTACTACCGGACTATTAGATCTGGTTCATATAGATCTTTGTGGTCTTACGAGAGTGAGAAGTCTACTTGGTGAAAGGTACTATATGCTTTTAATTGATGATTATTCTAGATATACATGGGTTACATTTCTTAGAGAGAAATCTAATACATTAGATAGATTCAAAGAATTCAAAGCAATGGTTGAAAATGAAGTGAACTTGACGATAAAATGCTTAAGGTCTAATAGAGGTGGAGAATTCACCTCCCATGAGTTTAATATGTTTTGTGAAGTACACGGAATAAAGAGATAGTTATCTTCTCTGAGAACTCCTCAACAGAATGGATTTGTTGAAAGGAAAAATAGAACAGTTCAAGAAGCTAGGTCAATGATTACTAAGGTTGGTTTACTGGAAGTTTACTGGAAAGAAGCTATTCATACTATTGTTTATGTATTCAATCAAGTGCAAGCTAGAGAAAATAGTACAAAGACTCCCTATGAGCTATGGCATGGAATAATTCCTACTGTCAAATATTTTAAGGTATTCAGAAGCAAATGTTATATCATAAGAGATAAAGAAACTTTAGGAAAATTTGATGCAAGAAGTGACAAAGGTATTTTTCTTGGATGTTCTACTAAAATCAATGCATACAAATGTTTCAATAAAAGACTGAGAAATATTGTAGAGAGCTTGAATGTGAAGGTTAATGAGGCAATGAAGAATTCTATTGACATTGATGGATATGAATCTGATGATCATGATTGTGTGAGAATAGAATAAATTGTGGAAGAACTAGAAAAATATGAGCAAGAGAAGTAGGATGAACAGAAAGGAAGAGAAGAAGATGCTCCAGTGATGTCCCCTAGGACACCTAGATATGTATAGATGAATCATTTAGAAAGTCTGATTATTGGAGATAAGACTAAAGGAGTATTAGGTAGAAGAAGAGTTGTTTTTTAAATGAATTTGTGTTTACTTTTTGAGATTGAACTGAATACTATAAGTGAAGCCTATAAAGATGAACATTGGATGGAAGCAATGAAAGAAGAAATTATGCAAACTGAGAAGAATCGGACTTGGGAATTGCTCCCAAGACTAGCAGATAAAAACATCATTGGATCAAAGTGGGAATTCAGAAATAAATTAAATGAGATTGGAAAATTTGTTAGAAACAAAGGGAGTCTTGTGTGTAAAGGTTACTCACAAGTAGAAGGCATAGATTTTTAGGAAATGTTTTCTCTGGTAGAAAGAATGGAATCTATAAAGATGTTCTTGGGATTTGTTGCTCATAAAGACTTTAAGGTCTATCAGATGGATGTCAAGTCAACATTTTTGAATGGTGATCTAGAAGAAGTCTATATGGAACAATCAAAAGGATTTTAGTTGACAGAGGAACTGGATATGGTGTGCAGATTGAAGAAAGCTTTATATGGTTTGAAGCAAGCTCCTAGAGCTTGGTATGCGAGATTGGATAGGTATTTGATTCAACAAGGTTTTAACAAAGGTACGATAGATAGTAATCTATATTTTAAGATTAAAAATGATAGAATCTTGATAGTAGTTGTGTATGTTGATGATATTATATTTGGAGGAAATTAAAATATGTGCAAGGTGTTTGTAGAAGAAATGCAAAAAGAATTTTAAATTTCCATGTTTGGGGAGATGAATTTATTTCTTGGGCTACATATTAATCAAACAGAGAAAGGAATTTTCATTTCACAATCTAAGTATGTGAGAGAGATGTTGAAGAAGTTTGTAATGGATGGTTTCAGACCAGTAAGTACTCCTATGGCGACTGGATGCAAACTGGGTAAAGATAAAAATTCACCTAAGGCTAATTAGAGCAAGTATAGATCTATGATTGGAGGATTATTGTATTTGATTGCTACTAGACTGGATATCATGCATGTTGTCTATCTTGTGGCTAGATTTCAAGAAGATCCTAAGGAAACACACGTTGCTATAGTTAAAAGAATTTTCAGATATTTGAATGGCACTTTGGATTATGGATTATGGTATCCTAAAGATACTGGCTTTATATTTAGTGCCTATACAGATGTGGATTGGGTTGGATTTGTAGATGATAGAAAGAGTACAAGTAGTGGTGCATTCTTTCTTGGATGCAGATTGGTGGCATGGTCGAGTAAAAAGAAAGATTCACTCCCCTTGTCTACTACTGAAGCTGATTATATTGTTGTTGCATCTTGTTGTACATAAGTTCTATGGATGAAACATACATTGAAATATATCATAGTGCTATATGATGACCCCATTTCTATTTTTTGTGATAATAAAAGTGCAATTAGCATTTAAAAGAATCTTGTGATGCACTCAAGGATGAAGCATATATCTATTAGGTATCATTTCTTGAGAGAGAAGGTAATGGAGAATGAAGTAAAGCTTGAGTATATTCGACGAAGGATCAGATTGTTGATATTTTCATGAAGTCTCTTCCTAAATATACTTTTCAGTAGCTCTGAGAGAAGTTAGGGGTCATTGTCCCTCCTTTCTTGAACTAGATGCATATGGAGATGCATCAGTCTGATGGATTTATCGATCTATCTTTCTTTTGGACTGATGTTTTGGTGGCTACCTCTCAAGGGGAGTAGGTAGTATTAGGTGTTGTCATTATGAGTATTTTGTTTATCATGTTAAAGGATAAATCAATGTAAATATATTTTTCCTTTGCCACTGATGTCAAAGGGGGAGAAGAAGTATGTGAAAAAGGAAAAGAAGAATGAGAGAAGAAGCATGTAAGAGATAATCTACTAAGGGGGAGAAATAGAAAAATGTATTCATAGCGAGTATGTTGTCTTTGATGGTTTTTCACATCATGTGTTGCCATCAATGAAAAAGGGGGAGATTGTTGCAACAATGAAAAGATGGAAGGTGTTATGGAAATATTACAGGTGTTGTCATTGATGTCAACTGGTCAACTAGTTATCTACTAGTTGTTGTATATGTCGAGGATATTGAGAAAATTGTAATAAAGATATGTTGCAAGTATTCAATGGTTGATCTGGGTTTTGGTTTGAACTTTCTCCTATGGTTGTGTGGTTTAGATATGTTGTTCATGGTTTTTAGAAGGTACTATATCTAGATTTTTGGTTTTTGATTAATTGTACAACGCAAGTTGTGTTCATCAATTGTGAACTATGGTTTTCAGTGTTTTTGGTTGAGGTCTAGGAGAAATGTTGTTGGTCTGAATTTATCTTTGATGAAGTCTTATGACTTGCAATTCTAGAGTTGTGTTGCCTTGATTCCATTGAAGATAGTTTCAGCAATTGGAAAGCTCGTTCTTAATGGTTCAATGTATTTTACATGGGTTTGGCCAACCTTGTGTGAAATACTACTTTCAAGGATGATGAAGTGTGTTGAATCTATTTGGGTCCTTATGAAGCATGTGTTTCGGTCGCCCTCATTCTAAATCCACCCTAGGATGTTTTTGCGCCAACCTAATTTGAATTTGAATTTAGATGGCCGACTTTGGATATGTTTCAAAGTTGAAGATGGTATAAATGCAAGATGAGTTAGTGGTAAATGTGTG